>JAPYZL010042982.1:0-12678 GCA_030522825.1 Platygaster orseoliae
TCTTGAAGGGAACTATGTTGAATAATAAAAACGAATTTTGACAAAAAAATGTGTTTTTCTTTGTTAGACCGGGGACTTATCAGCCAACCTGTTACTTGATAAACTATCGTTTATATAAGAAATAATTTTAATTTAAAAAATAAAGAAAATTCATAATTGTATAATTGTCCATGAACGTGTGCAGAAAAATTTGGGAAAAGGAAAGAGTTAAAAATATCAGTGTATAAAGAATAATAATTGATAAACTATCATTCATATGAAAAATAATGTTAATTTAAAAATAACAAAAAAAATTCATGATTGTGAAAATTACCATTAACGTGTGCAAATAAATTTGAAGAACCCACATTAATATCAATAATAACACTAGTTTACATGAAAAATCTACTTTGCACAAAAAGTGTTTTCTAGACTAATTTCGGGTCGCTGGGTACGAAAATATCAATCATTCATTTTTCCAAAGAAGCGTTATCAAAATATTTGCTATAAAACCTGTTTTTTAAATATATTGTCAGAAATATCAAAAGTATTTAAATTAATTACCATAAAATATATAATTGAAAAGGTATACTTCTTAGCTTTACAGTGATATACTGCTTTCATCGATCGAATCAGTAGTTTTTAAGTTACAGCTACTAAAAATGTTAAAAAAGTGCGTTTTTCAGGACAAGTAGTTTTTTGAAACGCGCTTTTTTAACATTTTCAGTGACTGTTACTTAAAAACTACTAATTCGATCAATAAAAGCAGTATATCACCGTAAAGCTAAGAAGTATATTTTTCCAATAATATATATTTCATAATAATAAAGTCAATCGTTCTTGATATTTCTGGTAAAAACTGAGAAAAACATGTAATTTGCAAATATTTCGATAACCCTTCTTTTGAAAAATAAATGATGGATATTTTCATGTTCAACGTCCTCAAATTATTCTGAAAAACTCTTTTTCTGAAAGGAAGTCACAACTAACCAATAATTTGTAAACTAGTGTAATAATTGATAAACTATCATTTATAAGAAAAATAATATGATTTCAAAAACAACGGAAAAAATTCATGATTGTGTAGTTTTTCGTGAACGTGTGCAGAAAAATTTCAGGAAAGGAAGTAGTTAAAAATATCATTTATAAATAATAATAATTGATGAACTATCGTTCATATAAAAAATAAATTTAATTCAAAAAGTTAAGAAAATTCATAATTGTGGAATTTCCTGTGAACGTGTGCAGAAAAATTTGATTAACCCATATTAACATCATTAATAATTCTTTTTCTGTAACGACTTTCTTCATCTTGCAGTTTTTCTCTGGTCACGCTTCCCCGTGAGCACCTGGCTCCTCGCGGTCTCCGTGTTCGGCATCGAAGTCATCGTCAAGGTCCTCGTGTCGCTCGCCATTTACTCCCTCTTCCTCTTGGTCGCCTATCGCAGCTCGTTCTGGGACCACCTCGACGACTGCGTGTACCTCATCAGGTCCTTCGGCAACACGGTCGAATTCGCCTTCGGCATCGTTCTCTTCTTCAACGGCTTCTGGATCCTCGTTTTCGAGTCCGGTGGCGCGATACGCGCCGTGATGATGTGCATACACGCTTATTTCAATATTTGGTGCGAGGCTCGCGCCGGCTGGAACGTTTTCATGAAACGCCGCACCGCGGTCAACAAGATAAATTCGCTGCCCGAGGCAAAAGAGGAACAATTGCGCCAGCACGACGACGTCTGCGCGATTTGTTATCAGGAAATGTACACGGCGAAAATCACGCGGTGCCGGCATTTTTTCCACGCCGTTTGTTTGCGCAAATGGCTTTACGTTCAGGACAGGTGTCCCCTTTGCCACGAGGTACTTTACAAGCTCGAGGCACAGGAGGTTATTACGAACGTGCAGATACCAGAGGAGGAAGCGCATGCGCAGGGGCTCAGGTGATTCGAGGGGTGGGAGGGGTACCTGTGATATGTAAAAAGTTAGGTTATGTTTTGCTCAATGGGACATTGTGGGTTGGGGATGGGCGGTGGGAGGTTGGAGAGGAGATTTGTTGATTTGTTTTGTTATTTGTTGATTAGGGAGGATTGAAAGATTATTTTTGGAGGTTGGTGGGGTTCGGGAAATATTCTTGATTGGAGGGAGGTGAGTATTAAGGTCAGGGCTGGATATAGCGAAAAGGCAAATTTTGAATGAAATTTTGGGAATTTGCTTTGGGTGGGAAAAAGTAGAATTTGGTAGAGATGGGAATGTTTTGGTAAGTGGTGTGAGGATTTTTTGCAGATTTTGTTGGTATGTGTAGAAACATACCTGATTAAAAATAAATCTTGGCATATCTTGTCCAATATTGTCCTAATCTCGGCATATCTTGTCCAATCTTGTGCCAATGTTGGCACTGTATTGGTTTATTGCCACAATACTGGATTGCCAATATTGGCCAATACATAGACGACATTGTCACAATACTTCCCCGAGCGAATGTTTTTAACCGGGTAGTGAGTTTGTTTCGTGATAACATTATAAGGTAATAGCAAGTTTGATAGTATAATAAGTAAATATTATAATTGAGAATGAAGATTATTAATTAAAAATTTCATAATATATTATTAGAAATTCTTTCACTAACAACACGATTATTTAATTTAAATTAACGAATTCTACAGGATTCAGAATGTTTATTTTGTAAAAAAAGGTGAAAATCTCTAAAATTTTCGACATTTTGCAAGATTTAATGGAATAACTGAAATTTTCGAAGTGAAATTGTTGAAGCATTTTTATTTTAGTAATTTCTAAATTTTACTATACTTATTAATAAATTTTGTCGATCATTTTTTGTTTTGAATTTTCATAACGCTTAAAATTTTCAGAAATTATTAGAAAATTTTCCAATTACGAGCATTTTCAAACTGTTAATAATTAATGAATTTTGCATAAGTCCTATCGTTTGGAAAATATTTTGAATGTGACAAAATTTCTGAAATTTTAGTAATTATCAAAGAATATGAATTACATTAATAAAAATGAGTAAATTTTTACAATATTGAAAAATTTACAGTATTTGAGATTTTAAAATGTCTCACTTTTCAAATTTTCCTTATCAATCACATTTATACAAGTATAAAAATTGCTTGAATATTTGGGTTTCACAAAATTCACTAAATGTACAGAATGCCAGTCTTCTTGGAAATTCTAAAATCATAATAATTCACGTGGTTCGTAGAATAGGAAAAATCTATGAAATTATGATGAAAGAACAAAATCTACTAAAGTGTTCTAAATAAACTTAATTTTGAATTTACTAAAAATAAGCTATACAAATCATCTGAATTTTCAAATTTTGACATATTTACAATTGTTCTATATTTTTCCTATTTTGTAATTTTTGTAAATTCATATCAACACTCGAAATGATTTACATTTGTTTTGTTTGCCTTTTTTATTGCATAATGACAACTTTTTCAACTAAAATGTTAATACGTCAAAAATTGTAATTCTCTATTAATTTGCAGAGATCACCTAATAAAGTTTTTCGAGTTTGAAAATTTTTTTTTACTTTTTTTTATTAAAAAAAAAAAATCTTTCATATTTCAATTCAAACATCCCGAAAATTTTCGACATTTTGCAAATTTTAACGGAATAACTGAAATTTTCAGAGTGAAATTGTTGAAGCTTTTTCATTTTAGTAATTTAGAAATTTTACTATACTTATCAATACATTTTGTCGACCATTTTTTGTTTTGAATTTTCATAACGCTTAAAATTTTTATAAATTATTTAAAAATCTTCCAATTTCGAGCATTTTCAAACTATTAATGATTCATGAATTTTTTATCAGTCCTATCATTTGAAAAATATTCTAAATGTGACAAAATTTCTGAAATTTTAGTAATTATTGAAGAATATGAATGATATTCATAAGAATTAGTAAATTTTCACAATGTTGAAATTCTTGCAATTTTAGAAATTTTCAGATATCAGACTTTTTGTCGAATTTTCCTTATCAATTGCATTTCTATAATTTTGAAAACTACTTGAAAGTTTAAATTCCACAAAATCAAGTGAATTTTCAGAATGTCAGTCTCCTTGGAAATTTCAAAGTTATAATAATTCACAGGGTTCCTAGTATAGGTAAAATTTATAAAATTATGATGGAATAACAAAATTTGTTAAAATGTTCAAAATAACGTAAATTTTGAAATTACCAAGTTGTACGAGACATATGAATTTTTAAATTTTCAAAATTTTGACATATTTACTATTTTTCTATATCTTTCCGTTTTTTTTTTTTTATAAATTAAATTAGCTCTCCACGAAGTAATTTAACTTACAATTAGATCAACGAATTATACAGGATATTACATTTTTGTTTTGAGGTCCATATAAAAGACAGTCAACATGAAAAAAATTTTTCCAATTTCAACGGAATGTTCGGAATAACTGAAACTTTTGAAATGCATTTGTTGAAATAGTCAAAACATCTTCATTTTCATAATTTATAAATCTTAACACGCTTATCAATAAATTTTGTCGATTATTTTTAGTCTCGAATTTTCATAACGCTTAAAATTTTCATAAATTATTTAAAAATCTTCCAATTCCGAGCATTTTCAAACTATTAATAATTTATGAATTTTTTATCAGTCCTATCATTTGAAAAATATTCTAAATGTTACAAAATTTTAGTAATTATTGAAGAATATGAATGATATTTATAAGAATGAGTTAATTTTTTCAAATATTAAAATTCTTGCAATATTGGACATTTTCAGATGTCAGACTTTTTGTCGAATTTTTCTTATCAATCGCATTTCTATAATCTCGAAAATTGCTAAAATATTTTAATTCCACAAAATTTAATGATTTTTCGGAATATCAGTCACCTTGGAAATTTCAAAGTTATAATAATTCACAGCGTTCCTAGTGTAGAAAAAATTTATGAAATTATGATGGAATAAAAACATTTGCTTATATGTTCAAAATAACGTAAATTTTTAAATTACCAAGTTGTACGAGACATCTGAATTTCTAAATTCTCAAAATTTGGACACATTTACTATTTTTTTATATTTTTCCATGTTTTTGTTATTTTAAAATTAAATTAGCGTTTCACGAGGTAATTTAACTCACAATTAGATCAACAAATTATACAGGATATGAAATTTTTATTTTGCGATCCATATAAAAAACGGTCAACATGAAGTAAAATTTTCCAATTTCTACGGAATGCTCGGAATAACTGAAACTTTTGAATACAATTTGCTAAAATAATCAAAACATCTTTATTTTCGTAATTTATAAATATTAATATACTTATCAATAAATTTTGTCGATTATTTTTTGTCTTGAATTTTCGAAACGCTTAAAATTTTCATATTTTATTTGAAAATTTTCCAATTTCGAGCATTTTCGAAGTATAAATAATTTATGAATTTTGAAAAAGTTCTATCGTTTGAAAAATATTCTAAATGTGACAAAACTCCTGAAATTTTAGTAATTATTGAAGAATATGAATAATATTCATAAAAATGAGTGAATTTATACAAAATAGACATTCTTACAATCTTAGAAATTTTCGAAGTTTTATTTTATTATTAATGAAAAATTATAATAATTTACAAGGTTCCTAGAATGGGAAAAATTCATGAAATCATGATGGAATAACAAAATCTGCTAAAATGTTCCCAATAATGTTAATTTTGACATATTTACAATTTTGCTGTATTTTTCCTTTTTTTTAATTTTTGTGAATTCATATGGAAGACTCGAAATTCATATAATTCTTCAATTTACTGAGTTAAAATTTTTTTTTCTTCGGAGAAGATGAGCGTTTTTTTTTGAGGAGGGGCAGAAATTTTTGCAACTGCCTATAATCACCAAATTCCTAAATCCAGCCCTGATTTTACGTTTGCAATGAAAAACAATTCATTGTCAAATGGATAAATAAATTGAGGTACAAAGTGCAATCGAATCAAAAAAATAATTCGAAAATCCGGAAAATTTATTTTTGATTCTAGAATTATTCACCATAAATAGATTTTTAAACAAATAATTTTCAAAAAGGTAACATGAAAACAGATTGTTTCAAAGTGCAATCGTTTTTTGAAAAGTTTAAATCGCAAAAATACACAAAGTTTTTTTTTATATGTTTATCTCCCTTCAGTTTTGATATTTTCCGAGCCAAAATTTTTTAATCTTCAAGTTTCAAGTATCAGAATGTCTTGAAGTAATACTATACAAATATCAAAAAATTGTGATGTAAGTTTTTAAATCGCCCATCCCTGTTTTTGGGGGAAAGAAGTCGAAGGATTGTGTAAATATACCTGTGCTGTGGGTTGTTTATTTATTTAAAAAAAGGGTGTTTGGGGTGTCTTGGGCCAGGGAAATGTTTCTTAACAAATTTATCACGTCGTAGGAAAGTCTGAAGGAATTTTCAGAATAATAGAGAATCTTTTTATGGCAAATGAAGTTGGAATATACAGTTTTTTTTTTTTTTTTTTTCAAATCTCCAGACATCTCAAACCAATTGAACTTTGTAAAGAAAAAATTCCCAGTTTTTCATTTCTCGATGTACCGGTGTAAAAAAGGAAAAATCGTTCCTTTCTTCGGTGTATTTTGAAAAGTCACCCCATAATATTTTGTTTACCGAATAATAAAAACCAAATGTTATGTTTTATAACAAAATTGGTGAACTTTATTGGCGACATTTTCTCGGGTCCTGGTGAAAGAAGGAAATTAATTGTGAAAAGTGAGTCTCTTTCTCTCTCTGTGAATGTGTGTGTGTCTCGCTCGTTGGGAGCGAAAGGATTTCCCCCTGGTTTTCGCTTCCTCGGTTCTCTTCCGCAGTGCAAAACAGTCGAGCGCATGTCTTTGAAGAGTGCACACGCAAACGCGACTTGCTATCGAGAAACGGTGAGTTTTTCATTTCATTCTTTCACATTCTTTGTCGTACTTGAAAAAAAGAGAATGCGTGGAAAATTGTGGTTATGCATTCGTGGGAAATTTTACTTTCGGTTAATTAATAATTTATTTTTAAATTTTTAAATTTTATGATTTCGAAAAATTTTCAGTAATTTGACCTTTAGTAATTTATTGTGATTTTCGATAGTAGATTTTTTTTTTAATTATTGAAAATAATTTTTTTAAATTTTTGTTATTGAGAATTATTTTTTATTATTGAGGGCAGAGGTGTAAGAAGAAAAAACTATCGAGAGAGGTTTTGAAATAAAATATATTTCCTTTGGAATTTTAAAATGTTTAATCCTTTTCATGATTTTTAAATTTTTGAAATTGTGAGATTTTCAAGTTATAAAAATTTTGAATCCCAGAGTCGTAAATTATTTATATTCGTATTAAATGTGGTGGAAATCGATTTTCGTGATTTTCAAGTCACTGAAGTTGAATTTATTTTGTGCATATATTAGGTGTTTTTGGTCATTTTTAAGTGATTTTTTAATTGAAAAATTACGATAATGAAATGGTGAAATTTTTAAATTTTAATGGAAAATCAATGAATATATTTTGGATAGTGGGTATTGTATCATACAGAATTTTTTTCCATTATTTAAAATTATTTTTTTATATTGTTGTTATTTAGAATTATTTTTTATTGTTGAAGGCTGAAAAAATTATCAGGAGAGGTTTTGAAAAAAAAATATTTTCTTTGGAATCTTAAAATATTTAATCCTTCACCATTTAAAAATTTTTGATACTTTGAGATTTTTAAGTTAGACAAATTTTGAATCCCAGAGTCGTAAATTATTTATGTTCGTATTAGATGTAGTGGAAATCGATTTTTGTGATTTTCAAGTCACTGAACTTAAAAAATTTTTTTTAAACAAGGTATTTTTATTAATTTTTGAGTAATTTTTAATAATTTTACTTTCAGTAGTTTATTTTTATTTTTTAATTGAAAAATTACCACAAAAGTATAACATGTAATGGAAATCAAATTTTGTGATTTTCATGTCACTGAAGTTGAATTCATTTTTTAAATATTTTAGGTATTTTTGGTAATTTTTAAGTGATTTTTAGTATTTTATTGTGATTTTTTAATTTAAAAATTACGATAATGAAATGCTAAAATTTTTAAATTGTAATGGAAAATCAATTAATATATTTTGGATAGTGGGTATTGTATCATACAGAAGTTTTTTAAATTATTGAAAAATACTTTTTTATATTTTTGTTATTGAGAATTTTTTGTTATTGAGAGCAGAAAAAATTATCGGGAGAGGTTTTGAAAAAAAAAATATTTTCTCTGGAATCTTAAAATGTTTAATACTTTTCATGATTAAAAAACTTTTGACCTTTTGAGATTTTCAAGTCACTGAACTTAAAAATTTTTTTTTAATACTGTAGGTATTTATATTAATTTTTTGAGTAATTTTTAGTAATTTTATTTCCAGTAATTTATTTTTATTTTTGAATTGAAAAATTATAACAAAAATATTAAATGTAATGGAAATCGATTTTTGTGATTTTCAAGCCACTGAAGTTAAATTTTTTTTTAAACACTATAAATATCAAAAATCATTTATTATTATTTAGTATAGGTATTCAAATTAATTATTTCCATGACAAAATTATTCAAATAAATTCCTCTCATTACACTATTTTTATTTCCCGAAATGAGACGTATTCTCGAAATTTCTCAACTTAAATTTATTATTGTAAATAAATAGAAAAAATGAACTAAACTTTCAAAATCCTTTTAGAATTTGTATATAGCATTTTTTCGAACTGCAAATTTCGTAAAAAATGAACTTTTCGAGTTATTTATAATAATAAATATTAATTAAAAACCCCTAAAATTCATTTCTATAATTTTTTTCGTGGAAAAATGGTTACTTTTATTGATAAATAAATCAAACCCGAAGTAATATTAATTTATTATTTTCCCATGAGAAAAATTGTTGAAATAAATTCCTCTCATTATCGTATTATCATTTTCCGAAATTAGACGTATTCTACGAAGTTTTTCAATTTAAATTTAGTGTTGTAAATAACTCGAAAAATTGAACTAAACTTTCAAAATCTTTTTGGAATTTGTTCCGAAGGGAAAATTTCGTAAAAAATGAACTTTTCGAGTTATTTATAATAATAAATATGAGTTGAAAAATATATTTCATCATTTTCCCATGAAAAAAATTGTTGAAACAAATTCCTCTCATTACCGTATTTTTATTTTGTGAAATGAGACGTATTCTCCAAGTTTTTCAATTTAAATTTATTATTGTAAATAACTCGAAAAACCGAACTAAACTTTCAGAATCCTTTTGGAATTTGTTCCGAAGAGCGAATTTCGTAAAAAATGAACTTTTTAGTGATACGATTTCGCGATAAACTTAATTGTTTTTTAAGAGTAAACGACTATCACGGAGAGCGGATTTATTGAATCGCGATCGCGACAACTGCGTCGCGAGTCTGCGATTCGCGGGAGCTTTTATAGCATTAGCGCGGATAATAGCGCGCGTCTATTTCGAGGCCTTGGATTTAATTCCGGGCGGGACATGGCGCTTTTTATGAAACGCGATGTTTCATTTATTACTCCATGCCGGACATCAGGGAAGAATAAGCGAAACCCTTGCGCCTCTATTAATAAATACATCGATTTTCAACGCTGCACTTGAAATAGAAGCGTGACCTTTACGTGCTCGAGCCTTCGCATCGTTAGGCTTTTTTCTTTCTTTTTTTTTTCACCTCACGATAATGTCGTTAATTGCTAGGGCGTAATTTGTGATCGATCCTGAAAATACGGCTTGGTATCGGTTGTGCACAAGTTTATGGTGCACATTTTATTATGCACACATTTATTGTGCACAAGTTTATGGTGCACATTTTATTGTGCACAAATTTATGGTGCACATTTTATTATGCACACATTTATTGCGCACATTTTATTGTGCACAAATTTATGGTGCACAAGTTTATGGTGCACATTTTAGTGTGCACAAGTTTATGGTGCACATTTTATTGTGCACAAATTTATGGTGCACATTTTATTATGCACACATTTATTGCGCACATTTTATTGAGCACACATTTATTGTACACAAGTTTATGGTGCACATTTTATTGTGCACATTTTATTGTGCGCATTTTATTGTGCATACATTTATTGTGCACAAGTTTATGGTGCACATTTTATTGTGATAATACAATAATAGGAAAAAAACAAAACAAATATTTTCTAGTCTGAAAACGTTTTCGCCCACATATTGTTGATTTGTATTTTTTCGAAGTGCGCCAAAACAAGGTATTTAACTTGGTAATTTTCGAGCTTCCTGAAAAATCATTTTAGGAAAGTCATGAGAGAATCATTATTGCAAATTGGCACGTTTCAGTAGACACGCGTTATCACAAAAAAACATACATGGTCGTGGGAAGATAAATCACAAAATCGATATTTATTAGGCAATTTCTGACACGTGAGTCAAACGTGCAGTTTTTAACAATTCAGTGAGTAGTTGTTTTTCTTGTTTTTTAGGGTGGAAAAACGTTTGAATGAAAATAAAAGTGTTGATGAAAAAAACTTTGGTTTTCTGAATAATAATTATTCAGTAGAAAATGAAAAAATAGAGAAAAGAACTTCAAAATTTCGTATCTTGTTTATTCGACGTATTTTTTATAGTTTTCATTTTTTTACTAATCATATTCATTGAACTAAAATATGAAAATGAATTATAGTTAAAATATTGTAATACAATAAAATTCTGAAATTATTTGTTCGAGAGCTCGAATTTTAAAAGGAAAAGTATAGATATTTATTTCAAACATGAAGAAAATAAAAAAAAGTACGTCTCAATATCAAATATATCTAATTTTTCATAGCTTCGAATTCTAGTCAAATATATTAATGTGTATTTCAGAAAATCAAAAATTTTCAACCGCAGATTATTTAAATTGAAATACGGGAGATTTTTTTGAAATAAAAAAAAAAAATTTCAAATTCGAAGAGTTTTATTAGGTGAGCTCTGAAAATTAATAAAAAATTACAATTTTTGACATATTAACATTTTCGTTGAAAAAGTTATCATTAAGCAATAAAAAAGGCAGATAAAACAAATTTGAATCATTTCGAGTATCGATATAGATTTACAGAAATTACGAAATAGGAAAAATATAGAAAAATTGTGAATATGTCAAAATTTAGAAATTTAGATGATTTGTACGAGTAAGTAATTTTAAAATGTAGGTTGTTTAGAATATTTTAGTAGATTTTGTTATTTGATCATAATTTTATAAACTTTTCCCATTCTACAAACCCCGTGAATTATTATGATTCTAGAATTTACAAGAAGACTGGCATTTTGTAAATTCAATAAATTTTGTGAAACTCAAATATTCAAGCAATTTTAAAAATTGAAGGAATGTCATTGATAGGGGAAATTGCAAAAGTCAGGCATTTGAAAATTTCGAAGACTGCAAGAATTTCAATATTGTAAAAATTTACTCATTTTTATGAATATCATTCGAATTTTTCAATAATTTCTAAAATTCAGAAATTTTGCCACATTTGGAATATTTTTCAAATGATAGGACTGTAGCAAAATTCATGAATTATTCATAGTTCGAAAATGCTCGAAATCGGAAAATTTTTTAGTAATATATGAAAATTGTATGCGTTTTGATAATTCGAAACAAAAAATAATCGACAAAATTTATTGATAAGTATATTAAAATTTAGAAATTACGGAAATAAAAACTTTTCGACAACTTCAGCAATTTCCCTTCGAAAATTTCAGTTATTCCGAAAATTCCGTCAAAATTTGCAAAATGTCGAAAATTTTGGAGATGTTTACCTTTTCATTAAAGATTATATAATAAATTTATGTATAAATTTTTTAAATATCACTAGATCTTCGTCGTTTACTTTATTATGTTATTTTTATGAAATTTTATTTCACTATATTATTTTTCTTTTCTTAATTTTATTACGTTTTTTTGTTTTGTTTTTTATTGATTTCATTTTTTTTGTGCTTCTTAAAGGGAGCAAGTCCAGAGTGAAACCCTGCATTATTGTTTTATTTGTCATTTTTTCCAAGATAAAACTAAATTTTGCCTTGTACCCCCACCGGGGCTCTGCCCCTGGACCCAGTCCAGTATAATTAATAATAGATAAGTAAAAAATCCGAATCATTTAGAATTCGTTAATTTAGATTAAATTATCGTGTTGGTAGTGAAAAAATTTCTAATAATAGGGGAGAGGCACGTAGGTTGGTCATAGTTTCTTTTTGGGGTTGCCATTTTTGACCCTGGTAAGTTAAAGCGTAAAATTATATACCGTTGGAAAGCTAATATCACGATCTATACATTGCTTTTTACAGGAATGGATTTCGTTGAAAAATAAAAATTTTATAGGCAATTTTCGAAACTTAAAATATTTGGCACCAAAAAAATGTGGCACGTATGTTGGGACAGTCAAAAATTTGCTTTTATGATCCAACTCAACTAATCAAGCCTCAAAATTTTTTATGTTTGATGCCTATATATTTGTTTTGAAGATTTTTCTGAAAAGAAATAATAAATATAAGTAAAAAAAGTAGAAAAAACAAACGGAATTGAGGTAAAGTAAAAAATATGTAAAGAATCTATTTATGTTTGTCACAGAAATCGTCATCTGATCGCAGAATACTATTATTTATGCATTTTTCGCCATCAAACAATTGAAATTTTCTCTCAATAACAAAATGATGAAGTTTTTTC
>JAPYZL010043008.1:0-10663 GCA_030522825.1 Platygaster orseoliae
ATTATTATTATTATTATTATTATTATTATTATTATTATTATTATTATTATTATTATTATTATTATTATTATTATTGTTATTGTTATTGTTATTGTTATTATTATTATTATTATTACGTTAATTATGATTATCATCAAATAAATACATCGAAAAAAAAGTACTGAAAATACCCACTAATTTTAAATTAAAAAAAAAATGCTCTCTTAGATGCTAAAAAACTGCGAAATTCGAAAAAATGTTAAAAACTCTTGTCGATTGATCTAGTTTCTAGATTCTAGTTTTATTTCTACAACTTTGTTGAATGTCCACATCAATTTCCAGTCACATCGAAAATAGATATAAAATGTCTCATGTTCTCTAATGGAAATACAAATCATCACTAGCAAATTTTCCCGGAGCAATGTTCAATTTCACCAAAAAAAATTCGTTACAAATGTGACATCACGTTTTTTGAGAACCCCCCCCCCCCCTCTGTCACAAACTGTCACAAATGGTCTGACCCCCTTCCCCTAAGGCTATGACATCATTTATGGAAGCTCACCAAATGAAAATTATTTATTTAGATACTTTCACTATATTTCTTGATAAATAAAAAATATAGATTTTTGCCGTTTTTTGCATATAGCTCCTATAATTTGTCTATACAATAATTATTTATAGCTGCTTTTCTCCAAAATCTTTTTTTCAAGTCGAAAAACTTTTGAATCTCTTCAATTGTAAGCAGAATGAAATTATATTATACTAGTTATAAAATAATTAATATTCGTTATTCTAATGAGAGTAAATTCGATGAATTATGTTATAAATTAAAAATTTTTCATTATTTATTAACACTGTATTCACAATATTTTCATTATTATTGTCTTAATGGCAAACATTGTCTAACTTAATATGAACAATCTAAGTTCCAAGTGGGTAATAACGGACAAAAGAATATTTATATTGTGCATGTCTGTTTTATTTTCAATTAGATCGTATTAGTCTGAATTCACAAATTAAATATTATCGATTTCTACTTTAATATTAATTGTGAATTTTGTTTTTGACAATTGTGTTTTTTGTATAGCAATATATGTAACTAAAAAAATAAAAGTTATCAAATGTTATGATTTCTTTTAAATTTGGAATAAAATGCATTTGTCTGTTTTATGATACAATATTATTTTTATTATTTTTAATGTACAGGTTTGATAAATAATTTTTAAGAAAAACTAAAAATAATAGGATAAATTCGAACTTTTTGGAATGTAATGAGTTTTCGTGATTTTTCGTGAAGTTAAATAAATCTTATTTTTGTCATTTTTTGTATTATTCATTTTGTGATTTTTCAATTCTTATGAATTTCAATAACTTTCAGTTTTTTTATGACTTTTTGTGATCTTATGATTTTGCGTAATTTTGTGACTTTTTGTAATTTTTTTTGTGACATTTCATGATTTTTAAATTTTTTGTCATTTTTTGTAGTTCAATGAGTTTTTGTGATTTTTCGTGGAGTTTTATAATTATTCGTTTCTGTCATTTTTATTATTTTTGATTTTCTAATTTATGAATTCCTGTGAAATTGAATAACTCTTAGTTTTTACGACTTTTTGTAATCTTATGATTTTGCGTAGTTTTGTGTTTTTTTTTGTTATTTTTATGTTGCGAAATTGAATGGTTTTTGGATTTTTTGTGACTTTGTGTGATTTTGTGACTTTTTTGATTTCAAATCAGTTCGTTGATAAAAACATGCCTATAGCCTTCAGACGAACACAGTAAATAGTGAAAAAACACAAATCAGTATTTTTCGTGGAAATTACTGAATATTTGCAAAAAGTTATATATTTTTATAAACATTTAGTAACTAAAAATCTTTAGTATCGAAATTTCAATCTACTCGATGAATAACGATTGCGGAACTACTTCAAGATCATGAAATAACCTTGTATAACAACACTGGAAAAGGAACTAAAAAACATGACAAATCTGCTGAAGATCTATCGTACAGCGAGTACAGTTGGGAATTTGTATAACCCGGATTAGAGAGGTTTCGAGTACGGACAAACGTCTAATCTAACGGTGTTGGGTAAAAAATTTGAGGCATATGCTTAGCGATCGCTCTCCCCGGGGTCCGGGACAGGAAACATCCAAAATCGAACAAGCGAAACCGCTATGTCTTCGTTCTCGTTTCGCTATTCATTCGGCGAACGATCCGCCCCGATCTATCGCTCCAAGTATCGGCAAAGATGAATTTACCCCGTGACCTCAATAAAAACATCTCCTTCCCTCGCAACCCTATTGTGTATTGAAACGGTTTTTTTTTCGATTGCCATCCAATACTTCAGGAAACAATACCAACGAGTTTTTGTTTGGTGTTTTTTCCTGAATTTAGTGCTGTCATGTCGTCCAAGACTAGAGTATCTTAACTAATATTGGTTTGACAGGGTGTCCACCCTCCGGGAAATCCGAGAAATCCTGGAATTCTACTTGAGTTTTTCGAAATCTGCGGGAATTTGTCTTGGCTTAATTAATGCGTATTTCAAACTTTAAATTTATTCGCAAGAAGTAGATGGAAGATTGTTCGGCACATACAAAATGGCTGGAAAAACATTCCAAAAGTTTCCATTACAATGTTTTCCATCATCAAATAAAATTGCGTTACATCAAATTCTAGAAATCTAAGTAGTGATCCAAAAAAGAACTAGAAAATGGTACAAAATGTGATAAATGTAAAAAAATGCAAAATAGTAAAAATGTATTTAAAAAGTAAAGAATTAGACTGAATTATATGAATGTTGACAAATATGGGAAGAAGTATAAATACGAGATATCAGTAAAATACTCTAATTAGTTCTATAAAATTTTGAATACAAAAGCATTGACTTTTAGAAATCTATACAGTAAATTCATTTGAATACCAGAAAGTTCTCTAAATTGATGTATAAGCAGTTTTTTTGAAAATCCTTTCATATACGTCAAATATAATTTACTTTGAATTAGAGAGTATTAAATTCCAGAAATCTAAATAGCAAACAGAAGAACAGAAAAAAATTAAATAAATACGAAAAAGTACGAAAAATACTAGAAAATTTTAAATACCCAAATCTATGTTGACAAGTTTCTTTGAAAATCCGCAAATTACTAAAAATCTATATAACTTGAAATCCTACAGTATCTGATTCTAAAAATATATATAGAAATCCTCGAAAATATTAGAAAATCCTTTGAATCGTATAAATATTGAAATAATAGGTACTAAAAATACTGAAAGTAATAGAAATCTATGAAATTTGTAATACGAAAGCATCGAATTCTAGAAATCTATACTGTAATTTATTATACCACAAAGATTTCCAAATTGATTAATAAACGGTTTCTTTAAAATCCTTTCATGTATATAAAATATAATTTGCTTTGAATTCGAGATTATCCAATTCCAGAAATCTTAATAGCGATCCACAGAATAACAAAACAATTTAATAAATACGAAAAAGTACGAAAAATACGAGAAATGTATAAACACACAATTCGATGTTGATAAAATTTCTTTGAAAATCCTAAATTACTAAACATCTGTAAAACTTGAAATCCGAGAGTATCTGATTCTAAATATCTATATAGAAATCCACGAAAATATTTGAAAATCCTTTGAATTGTATATATACTGAAATAATACTGAAAATACTGAAAGTATACAAATCTATGAAATTTTGAATAACAAAGCATTGAATTCTAGAAATCTATACAGTAATTCATTATAATACCAGAAAGATTTTTAAATTGATTATTAAACAGTTTTTTTTCATCCTTTCATGTATATAAAATATAATTTACTTTGAATTCGAGATTATCAAATTCCAGAAATCTAAATAGCGATTCACAGATGAACAAAAAAATTTGATAAATAATGTTAGAAAAGCTTTCTTGAAAATCTATAAATTTCTCAAAATCTAGATAACTTGAAATCCTAATAGAGCATCTGATTATAAAAATCTATAAAGAAATCTACGAAAATATCAGAAAATCCTTTGAATACCGTATAAATACTAAAATCATACCGAAAATACTAAAAGTAATAGAAATCAATGAAATTTTGAATACGAAAGCATTGAATTCCAGAAATTTATACAGTAATTAATTGAAATAGTAGAAAGTTCTCCAAATTGATTTATAAAATTTATAAACAGTTATTTTTAAATCTTTTCATGTATATAAAATATAATTTACTTTGAATTCACAGACGAACAAAAAAATTTGATAAATACGAAAAATACCAGAAATTTATAAACACTCAAAATCCATGTTGGTAAAGTTTTCTTGAAAATCCATATATCACTAAAAATCTAGATAACTTGAAATACTAAAGCATCTGATTCCAAAAATCTATACAGAAATCCACGAAAATAACAGAAAATCCTTTGAATCGTATAAATATTGAAATAATACAAATATACTGAAAGTGCTAGAAATCTACGAAACTTTCAAGTCAGGAGCATTAAATTCTGAAAATCTACATAGCCATTCATAATAATATTATATATCTATAAAAATCCTACAATTTGCTAAAAAAATTTATAAATGCTGAAAAATACTAAAGACTGATTTTAATAGAAGTCTATGATGTACTGAAATTCTATATAAAACTTATTCTTTGAAAAATCCATAAAAATCCCATAAATTTTAGCTTCGAGAGCATGAAATTCTAGAAATCATTACAATTTGCAAAATAAACTAAAAACACTCGGAATCCATAAAATACTCACAATCTCCACACTCAGGAAAATTTTTAATTAAAAGTGAACCTAAAAAAGTTTTTTTTTCTTATCAACTTGAGTATTTCGTCACATCGACTATAATTTTATTAACTCGATCAAGTATTTTAGTTGATATGAATGAAAAACTTTTTAGGTTCGTATTTGACTAAAGATTTAGTCAATTTTAGTAAACTTTTCTCTGCGTGCACAGACACTATTTCTTTAAAAAACTAAAAAATTATATAATAAAATAATAGACAGTCAACGAAAATCAAAAATTTGTTTAATAAAAAAGTATCCATAAATAATTACGTTACCGTGTGTTTTGTTACAGTTATGGTTTTATTTTCTCTATAGAATATTCAATACAAATAATGTGAGAAAATCACCGGGGAAATATCCGGGAAATCTCTGGGAATTCTGTTTCTGGAAATAACTGAACACCCTGTCTACGTTATTTTGAATATTGGTTTAAACTTTCTAAACTCATTTATCACTTCTTTCAAAGTCTACTCAACCAACATATTTACAAATTAAAAATCTTACGTTACAAACAATTCCACGATTAACCTTCAAAACGTTCATGATAACCAATTTTCTCTCATAGCACAACGCGATAATTGTTTCAAGTATATCGCTAGGCCTAAAATAGCGAACGAAGCACGTAAGCGTTATCAGGAGTTGCTGAGGACAAGATGTCCTTGTCTCACAAACTCGGCAAAGCGGAAAATGTGTACGTGAAAATCCCTCGGATTATTGAATCACACTCTTGCAACGGAAAAAGTGTTTTTCTTTGTCTGTCATGGCGAGCTAAGCGACACGTTGCGCAAATGGATTATGCATCGCTCGCGAGACTTCATCCTTGTCTCAACTTGCCATTTTTTACCCTCTACTTTGTTCCTGGATTTTTCATTCCACTTTTATTCTGGTCCACTCAGAACTCCATTACGGAGCGCGAAGGCAAAATATGTTTTAGGGGACCTTTGCTGTGAAGAATGTTATCAAAAACAAAGAGATAAGTTCGTGGAGAATTATTATCTTAGCAAAGTCGCTATAATAGAAAAATATGAAACTTATACGACATTTCTATGGAAATTATACAAAATTTGGATAACTTATAATTTTTTTAAGTATAAGTAAGTTACACGAGAAAAAAGTCCACAGATAGGAACCGAACTGGTTTTTCGATTTTTTGAACATACTGCTTTTAATTTAATTCAAATTACAAAGCATGTATATAGAAATTTATCGCGTAAAATTCTAAAATTTTCAATTAAAAGGCCTGAAATTTAAAGTTTACAAAAATTGAATACAAAAAAATACATTGTTTGGAGGTAGAAATCAAATTGATCGAATTAAAAAAATTTTCCAAAATAATGTAAAAAGTTAAGTCAAATTGCATAATAATAAAATCTTATTGTTTGAATAAGTGTTGAACTATAAAATCCCTGTTGAAAATCAGTGAAAAATGAATGATTTTCATCATTGTTTTAAATTCGTAGAATATATTCTTCATTCTTCAACTAAGAAAAAAATGGACATCTTATACTTGAAAATTAATGTGGTAAAGTAAATATTTCCAACTTTTCAATCGTGATTTTCGTCAGTTTCCAATGTTAAAATGCCAGTTAAAAAAAAGTTGGAAACAATTTATGAAAAAAAAAAATATTGTTTCTGGAAAAAAATCTTCGAAATTCTAGTGATTTGATAAATAATTTCCAATTGCAACGCATAAAAAACAAAAGAATTTTACAGTAGAAAAAATAGTTCTCTCTAATTAAATTATTCCAATTACAAAGTATGTATCGAACTCTATCGTGTGCAATTTTAACATTTTTTATTCAATGGCTTCGAATTTAAAATTTGAAAAAATTGAATACAAAAATATACATGATTTGGAGCTAGAAAACAAACTATTTGAATTTGAAAAATTTTCCAAAATAATCCAAAAAGTTAAATCAATATAAATAAAAATGAAATGTAATTGGTTGAAATAAGTGTTGAACTGTAAAATCCCTGTTGAAAATCAGTAAAAAGTTAATGATTCGCATCATTGTTTTAGATGCATAGAATACATTCTTCATTCTTTAACTAAGAAAAAAATGGTCATCTTATACTTGAAAATTAATTTGGTAAAATAAATATTTCCAACTTTTCAATCGTGATTTTCGTCAGTTTTCAAGGTTAAAATACTAGTTTCAAAAAATTGGAAACTATTTATGAAAAAAGAAAATTTTTCTTTCTAGAAAAAAATCTTCGAAATTCTGGTGATTTGATAATTTCCTATTGCAAAGGAAAAAAAAGAGAATTCTACGGTAAGAAAAAATTTCTCTCAAAATAAATTTTTCCAATTACAAACTATGTATCGAAATTTATTGTGTGCAATTCCAAAATTTCTTAGTTAAAGGCTTCAAATTTAAAGTTTGAAAAAATTAAATACAAAAAAAAATTGTTCGGAGCTAGAAATCAAATTATTCGAATTTAAAAAATTTTACAAAATAACCTAAAAAATTGAATCAAATTAAATAAAAATAAAATCTTATTAGTTAAACACGTGAAACTGTGAAATTTCTGTTGAAAATCAGTGAAAATTCAATGATTTCCAGCATTGTTCTAGTTTCGTAGAATATATTTTTCATTCCTTAACTAGAAAAAAATGGACATGTTATACTTGAAAATTAATTTAGTAAAATAAAAATTTCCAACTTTTCAATCGTGATTTCCGTCAGTTTTCAAGGTTGAACTTCCAGTTACAAAAAAGTTGAAAACAATTTATGAAAAAAAAAAATATTGATTCTGGAAAAAAATCTTCGAAATTCTAGTGATTTGATAAATAATTTCCAATTGCTACGCATGAAAAGCAAAAGAATTGTACATAAAAAAAAAACTTCTCTCAAATTAAATATCAATTAAAAAGTATGTATCGAAATTTATTGTATGCAATTCTAAAATTTTTTATGCAAAGGCCTCAAATTTAAAGTTTAAAAAAATTGAATACAAAAAAATACATAGTTTGGAGCTAGAAATCAAATTATTCGATTTTAAAAAATTTGCCAAAATAATGTAAAAAGGAAAATCAAATTAAATAAAAATAGAATATAATTGGTTGAATAAGTGTTGAACTATAAAATCCCTGTTGAAAATCAGTGAGACATTAATGATTTTCATCATTGTTTATATTTCTAACTTTTCAATCGTGATTTTCGTCAGTTTTCAAGATTAAAATGCCAGTTAAAAAAAGTTAAAAACAATTTATGAAAAAACAAAAAACAAAAATTTTTTTGTTTCTGGAAAAAAATCTTCGAAGTTCGAGTGATTTGATAAATAATTTCCAACTTCAACGCATAAAAAACAATTTTATAGTAAAAAAAACTTCTCTCAAATTGAATTTTTCCAATTACAAAGTAAGTATCGAAATTTATTTTATGCAATTCTAAAATTTTTTATTCAAAGGCCTCAAATTTATAGTTGAAAAAAACTGAATACAAAAAAACACATGGTTTCGAGCTATAACTCAAAGTATTCGAATTTAAAAAATTTTCCAAAATAATCTAAAGTTAAATCAAATTAAATAAAAATAAAATCTCATTGGTTAAATAAGTGTTGAACTGTAAAATCCCTGTTAAAAATCAGTGAAAAATGAATTATTTTTATAATTGTTTTAGATTCCTAAAATAGATTCTTAATTATTCAACTAAAAAAAATGGACATCTTATACTTAAAAATTGATTTGATAAAATAAATATTTCTAACTTTTCAATCGTGATTTTCGTCAATTTCCAAGGTTAAAATTCCAGTAACAAAAAAGTTGATAACAATTTATGAAAAAAAAAAATTGTTTCTGGAAAAAAATCTTCGAAATTCTAGTGATTTGATAGATATATTTCCAATCGCAACGCATGAAAAAAAAATAATTTTACAGTAAAAAAAAACTTCTCTCTAATTAAATTTTTCCAATTACAAACTATGTATCCAAAATTATTGTGTGCAATTCTAAAATTTTTTATTTAAAGGTCTCAAATTTAAAGTTTGAAAAAATTAAATACAAAAAAAATTGTTTGGAGCTAGAAATCAAACTATTCGAATTTAAAAAATTTTCCAAAATAACTCCAAAAATTGAATCAAATTAAATAAAAATAAAATCTAATTGGCTAAATAAGTGTTAAACTATAAAATCCCTGTTGAAAATCAGTGAAAAATTAGTGATTTTCATAATCGTTTTAGATTTACAGAACACATTCTTCATTCCTCAACAGAACTGCCATCTCTATTTTGGAGAATTTATGAAATAAAAACGTTCCATTCTCGTGAAAAATAGCCCAGGAAAATTGAGCGACGGAGTTTCTCGTATCATTGACCTTAGATAGTTGACTCAAGGGCTCGTTAAACACAACGAGCATTTTCCCTCTCCCGCTCGTGATGCAGCCGCTCTCTTCGTAATTTCCGCGCAATATTATCAAATGGGCTGACCGGTATACACGCACGTTACGACTTGGTCTTTCTCCTTTCTACTTTGCAATCAAGCACTTTCATATTGCTTTCACTTGGCCGATGAAAGTCTCGTCCGCATTTATACGGGGTGATCGAGAAAAAATAACCGAATATTCTTCAAGTGCACGCTTTCATCCGGTTTCGGTACATCCTTGCCGAACGCTACGATCATTTTTCCACTCGATCCAAGACACTTTTTTCCCGTTCCCTGCAACTTGTCGGAATCGTGACGAATTTTTATTCCACTTTCTAAACATTTTCGAATATTTTTAGAGTTGAGCAGATTATTCAATTGGAACAACAGTTTTTCGTGCATTAATTTTGAAAATCGTTATTCAACGTTATTCGTTAGTCAACTACTTTACTTCCTATGTAAAAATTGAAATTAAAATAATTATAATTATATGTTCAAAGATTTCGAAATGCAAACTCTTGTGATTTGCAAACTATTTCGAACAACATTTGGGATCTATTTTCTCGACTCGTCGTTGACAACAAAATTCAATGTTATTAAGATAAAAGGTTGCATAATTCGTAAAAGGATGTCTCGAAAGCGAGAAGTGTATTTTTCGGCCCCGAGGTTGCAAATGTAGGCTAAAAAGCTCGTTAGAAACACGAGGCGAAATTGTAGGCGAAGGAAAAAAGCGTTGCTCGCACTTTCTATCCGCCTAGATCCTTGCATGCATCGTTCTGCATCGCGGAGAAAGTTTGCGAATAATGTCACAGGGAATCAATGCTATTCAACGGGGGACGCATAAAAAAGCCGGCTTTTTATCTGCCCCGTCAAGAGAGACACGATCGCTAAAATTACAATGCCACGGAACGCACTTTCGCTCGGCGACAAAGAAATCAACGCATTTTTCAGGGCTCTCGTGCATCAGCGAAAAAAGTTTCTTAACAAATTGCTCACTTCCGACGATAATAGTTTATCAACTCTAGAAAGAGACTTAGAATAAGTAGGCGCTGGACAGAGGCGCCGGAACCTATTTTTTTTTTGGGGGGGGGGTCAAAAACTTGGTTTATATATATATATATATTCATAATTCGATTAATGATTACTGTTTTAACTTTATCACTCTATTTTATTGGAACATACTGTTGAATTATTACACGAATATAAAAATGACAATAATACTTAGATCGAAATTAATGTGAAAAGTTGAATAATTATTAGAAAATTATTATAATTTGTTATTTTATTTTATTCATAATAATTTAAAATCGATTAAAATTCAATCGATCGACTAATTTCTTCAATATCCTTAAATTATACCCAAAATCCTCACTGAAAATTTCAACTCGGGAAGATTTCAAAAATTTCATTAGGGCCTTTTACAAATGTTTAAAATCTTATATGTCGCTCTTATAAGATTTCAAAAAACTTAGAAGAAATTCCAGAGTCTTCTAGGTTTTTTGAAAACCTACAAGCGCAAATTATA
>JAPYZL010043027.1:0-12470 GCA_030522825.1 Platygaster orseoliae
TTTTTGAAAACATCGTGAATTCACGGAAAAATCCTTAAAAAACGTTTCGACGGTGGTGGGGATAGAAATGAAAGTGGTGGGAGGGCCCCATGCCCTTAATATTTTGAATTCAATTTCACAACGAAATTATAGGAAATATTTTTTAAAAATATTCCAAGTTTATAAGGTTTTGAAAAATTATTAAAGAAAATTCATGTAATATGCCTATTATAATTAACATTCAAGTTTTTTTTTTTTTAGTATTATCAATTGCACCCTGAAACCAACTTCTAAAAAATATTTTTAAGAAATGTTCTAATTTAATAAATTTTTCGTGGAATTATTACAGAAAATTCAAAAAATATACCTATTTATAAGGTCTCCTGTTTTTAACTTTTTGATATTTTAAATTAATCCGTACTACAAGTTCCTAGAAAATGTTTTATAAGTATTCAAACATAACGGATATTTTGTGAAATTATTATAGAAAATTTAAGATTTACGCCAAATCATAAAAAAGTTATTGTTTTTTTTTTTATATTTGAAATTCAATTTCACAGCAAATTCCTTTAAGGCGAGGGGATCGCTCCCGGCTTTCTAGCAAGTGCAAGAGAGATGCATAAAATGGGAACCGCGCCAGAGCGAGGGAGACAGAAGGTGAAAGTGAACCCCTCCTCTTAAATAAGTAGGAAAAAAATTCTAACTTAAAAAAAGTTTTCTAAAATCATTCTAAGAATATCAGTGAACAAGTCTATGATAATCATATTTCTGGTTTATATTTTTTAATATTTCAAATATAAAATTTAACCATGATTTTTTCTTGATTCATTCTGAAAAATATTCGAAATTAAAAATTGCTTTCGAAAATCATTGTAAAGAAATTAATGAATTTGTCTAACATAATCAAGTTTCTGGTTGTAATTTTAGCGTACTTTAAAATTAGAAGTGAAATTAAAATAAATAATTAATTAAATAAAATATTAAACTAAAATTATTAGTAAGCAATGCAATTTGTGATGTATAATTTTTAACACGAATTGAAGCTACAAAAACTTTTGGTAAAAAATTTAATTTAAAAAAATATTATTTAAATAACCCACTTGAAAGTGACAATTGGAATAAAAACACCCATGAAATAAAAGCAAGAAAAAAAACTAATGAAAAAACCCCTGATTTTTCCAAACCCAAGAAAAAATTTCACGATTTTCGAGATGTTCATGTCCTCCCTAAAAACGCAAATTTTTTAAACATATTTCTTAACGTCAATAAACAACAACTTATCCAAATCAACCTTTTCCAAAAACCAAATCAACCTATTTTTCACAAACTCTGAATATCAAAACATCAAAATATTATGATTTTTATAATGGAACTTTTTAAATATAACGGATAATATTATCGCTCGGATTTATTATCGACAGTCGATATTGCGTTTTTTTTATCGATCGATACAGTTATATTAAATCGTCATAATCGATGATGAAAGAAAATGTCAGAAAATGTCAACAACTGTCAACACGTACACAGTTTTATGGGAGCCGTGCCCCCCTGAACGTACATATGTGTTGATATTGGTTGACATTTCAAAAACATGAAATTTGAAGATGGTGAATAAATATTGTACGGTTTTGCAATCGCTTTAATATTTTCTGGAATTTTCATCTTCGCATTAAAAATGTCATCCGAAAGGAGTATTTTCGACGATCAGGAGGCTCCGCAAATGCCCCATGATCTCGAAGATAGTGTCGTACAGGAAGTGTTAAAAACTGGAACAGACCTTCGACAGTACTCAAGACAAATCGAAAAAGAACTGAAAGAAGTGGAAAATAAGTCTATACAAGATTATATCAAGGAGAGTCAAAATATTGCGAGTCTTCACAACCAAATCACTGCCTGTGACAATATTTTGGAGGTTAGTTTGTTATGATTTTCTTTTCCCGAACTGTCAATGTCAATTATCGAAAATAGAAAATACTGTCATTATTTTACACATTACTGTAATTGTTTCGTGATTTATTTCTTGTTTTAGATATTTTTTAATAATTTTATTTTTTTCCTGATTTGACATAAGGATCGTTTTACTTGATATATTAATGAAATTTTGAGCCTTATGTTAAAGTGGATGCCACAAATTTTATATTATTTCAATTTATGTATTTTTTATTTTACTAAATGACATTTATTATTATATTCTCAATAATATTCTTTCTGGGTTTATTTTTAATAGATGATATTGACAAAACATATTTGTATTATGGAATACGTAAGAAATTTCAGTTTTGAAACGCAGAAAAAAATTAAATATTTCATAATTTTTGTATGCAATGATACATTAATTTACAATTTTTTAAATATTTTATATTAACAATTTTCTAACAATTGTTTTTTGAATCAATGATTTTTATACCTTATAAATTATTTATACCTTAAATGATGTATTAAAATTAATAATTTTGAGTCGAGAAATTATATATTCTTAGAATTCAAATTATATCTACCTAAAATTGAACAGATCAAATTTCAAAGATAATCAATCAATGTTCCAGTAAAAAAATAATTTTTTTTTGTGAATTCTGCAGATTATAAAAAAATAAAATTCATTTATCGGCAAATAATGTAACTTAGATATCCAGTATCTTAAATAGCAAAATATGGTTTAAATATTTAATGACTTAATTTCCGGATGTACAAATTCTTTAATTTTCAAATTGAAGCAGTGTCAAAAATTATAATTAAAAAATATTTTTCTCTAAAATATTGTTTTTCAAAATATTGTTAGATGGGAATACCTACCTAAAATTTAATTGCATAAATTTATTAATATCAATTACAATGCATCTATAAGTCCAATGAATTTCATGACAATCTAATGAATTGAAATAGTTTAACATATTGTACCTGAATTTAAATATTGTTACAAATTTAAAAATCTTAGAAAAAAAAATGTTCATAAATTCCATCGAAAAATCTCCATAAATTTTATTACATTCCAAATCAAAAAATGTAGAACTGCCAAAAAGTATGTAATTTATAATAAAAATGTGATTGAAATTTCAAATGTTTGATAATAAATGAAAGCAGAAATAATTGGTTGCTTTACTTTTCAAAGTTATAGTTTTAAATAATTATTGATATTTAACAAATAATATCCAATGTAACCAACTTTTATGCACTTAAATCTTGAGTAGAAACAATTGTTGGTTCATTTTCATTTATTTTCAAAACGTTTGGGACTTGATACACATTAATGAAAAGTTTCGTTAACTGTCAAAATTTCGCAATTATTACTATGAATTCCATTTTTGTAATTGAAAAACCTCATTACAGAAAATGGAATCAATGTTGCTGAATTTCCAATCAGATTTAGGCAACATAAGTACAGAAATTTTGTGCCTTCAAAGGAAATCTGTGGCAATGAGTCAACAATTGTCCAATCGTCAAATGATTCAAGGACCATTAAGTCAATTCATTGAAGACATGGCAGTCCCCGAAGCACTTATTTTGTAAGTATATTTATTTCTACAAACATTTTTTTCTGATTAATAAAGAAAAATCTGCTTGTCGAAAATCACTACAAAAACATTATTAATAAAAAATTGCAACTGAAAAACTAATTACCTCACTTTGTTCCAAATTAATTTGAAAAAAAAAGTTCTGTAATTTTTAATCTTAGTTGATCTCTTTTTTCAAAACATATTAAATATCTTTTTAAACTATTATGAGTTAAAATTTCATTAAATTGAAAAATAAATGGAACTCTTAAGAATCTAAAAAAATCATGAAGATTTCCATAAAACTTAAATCATCTCAAACAAACTTTTCAAAATCACAAAAATTTGGAAAATCTTAATTCAGTTTTTTTACTTTTTCAGCGGCATTATGGACACTCCAGTAACAGACAAAGAATTCCTTGCACAACTCCAAACCCTCAACTACAAAATATACTTCGTCAAAGAGCAAAGTTTCAAAGAAACCAAATCCTGCTTGGATGTCAAGGAAGTTCTGGAAAATCTGAAAACCAAAGCCATTTCAAAAATACGAACGTGGCTCCTCGAGCAAATCTACAAGTTCCGAAAACCCATGACGAACTATCAAATCCCCCAAAACAACATGCTCAAATATAAATTTTTTTTCGAGTTTGTGCTTTCGAATGAAAGACATGTAGCAGAAGAAATTTGTGGGGAATACGTTGATACGATGAGCAAGATTTATTATTCGTATTTCAAGTCTTATTCTGCAAGGCTCATGAAATTGCAGTTCGAGGAAGGTCCTACAAAGGACGATTTGATGGGTGTGGAGGATAATGTGCATCGAGGAATTTTTCATAAAACAAGCCTTAAGCATCGAGGCACTGTTTTTTCCATCGGAACAAGAGGCGAAGTTTTGGCTTCGCAAATGGAAGCTCCTATCATAGTTCCTCATACTGCTTCGAAAACTAGGGTAAATTTTGATTCTTATAAATAACTAGCTGTCCCCGCGCGTTTCGCTATGTGTTAATTGATATTTAAAAATTAATAATTGAAAAATAATCAAAATTTTTGGTTATTATGATACTAAATTGGAAAAATTGTGTATTAAATTTTTAATTTTTCATTATAAATTAACATTGTATTTACAATATTTAAATTATTATTGTCTTAAAATAGTGCAACGAAATTTGGACCTTATGGATTGGGCCCCAAACAGTGAATTCCAAATTTCAGGTTCCCAATTTATCAGTCCCAAATTATTTTTTGGCCTTTTCGATTGGGCTCCAAGTAGTAAGTCTCAAAATCCAGGTTCCCAATTTATGAGTCCCAATTTCACAAGGCCCAAATTATTTTTGGGCCTTCTGGATTGGGCCCCAAGTAGTGAGTCCCAAATCTCAGGTTCCCAATTTATCAGTCCCAAATTCATAAGGCCCAACTTATTTTTGGGCTTTCTGAATTGGGCCCAAATAGTGAATCCCAAATTTCAGATTCCCAATATATCAGGCCCAAATACACAAGGCCCAAATAGTGAATCCCGAATTTCAGTTTCCCAATTTATCAGTTCCAAATTATTTTTAAGCCTTGTGGATTGGGCCCAACTAGTGAATCCAAAATTTCAAATTCCCAATATATCACCCAAATTATTTTTGGGCCCAAATAGTGAATCCCAAATTTCAGTTGCCCAATATATCAAGCCCAAACTATTTTTGGGCCTTTTGGATTGGGCCCAAATGGTGAATCCAAATTTTCAGGTTCCTAACATATCAGGCTCAAATTATTTTTGGGCCTTCTGGATTGGGCCCAAATGGTGAATCCCAAATTTCAGGTTCCCAATTCATAAGGCCCAAATTATTTTTGGGCCTTCTGGATTGGGCCCAAATGGTGAATCCCAAATTTCAGGTTCCCAATTCATAAGGCCCAAATTATTTTTGGACCTTCTGGTTTGGGCCCAAATATAAACCCCAAATTTCAGATTCCCAATACACAAGGCCCAAATTATTTTTGGGCCTCAACAGTGAGTCCCGAATTTCAGGCTCCCAATTTATCAGGCCCAAAAATAATTTGGGCCTCATGAATTTGGGACTAATTATTTGGGTCATAGATTACAAGGCCCAATTTAAGTTAATTGAATTTAATTAAATTTAATTGGTGGAGGTATTTTTTGAGATAAAACTTGTCACTTGTTGACGTAGTTCTACGTAACAGCACTGACTTTCTGTTTTCCCAACATCTTATCAACATTTCCAATAAAATTGTATTCGTCTGAAATAAATGTTATTGGTTTCTCTTTTCAAATTAATTGTAAATTTTGTTTTTAAAAATTGTGTTTTTTGTATAGCAATATCTGTTACTGAATAAATAAAATCATAAGATCAAATTTCATGATTTCTTTTACATTTGAAATAAAATTCATTTGTCTGTTTTATCATATAATTTTTCTGTTAGAATCTAAAACACACAGGTTAGAAAAATAATGAAAAAACAAAACTAAAAATATTAGAGAAGATTAGAACTTCTAAGTTAATTTTTGTGATTTTTTGTGAGGTATTATAATTTTTCAATGTTGTGAGTTTATGTGATTGTTTGTTTTGTGACTTCAATTTTTGTGAATTTTTATAACTTTCAGTTTTTTGTGACTTTTTCTGATCTTATAATTTTTAAATTTTGTGACTTTTTGTGATCTTGTGATTTCTTGGAATTTTGTGACTTTTTTGATTTGTGCTTCATTTTTGTGTGTGTTAATAATGGTTAATAATTAAAATGGTTAATTATTGTGCGAAATTTCAGGACGTTTCATGCAGTAGTTTTGAAATTATTAGGGTACAACGTACAGACATTCGCATTTATATAAATATATATAAAATTAAACAACAGATATTTTTCTGGCTTCGATTTCATTAGAAAAAAAAGCATTGAAAGTTTTCATACTTTGAGAATTGGAATATCTTTATTTGTAAAAATAAAAAGTTGTTCAAAATATTCGAAATCAAAAAAATCTGTCCATTGATAGTTAAAATGATTGAAAATGTGTAATTAAGATACAAGTATTTGAATGTTCAAAAAGTATGAAATACAGTGATTTTGAATGCAAATACTTTCGGAGGTAACATTGTTATTTTTAATTTCAGTATCATTATGAGGCTTTGTTCAGGAGTCAGCAGTATGCGCTAGTGGACAACGCTTGTCGAGAGTATTTATTTTTAACAGAGTTTTTCAAAGTCCAAGGAGCACAAGCTATGGATATTTTCAATCAAGTGAGTTTTTATAATAAACATTTTATCGTAAGTCATAATGTGTGTACTTTTATGAGTATAAAAACTTGTTTTTTGAAATGTGGAAAACTTTCAAATTTGAACATTTTTAGATTTAGTTCCTTTTTTTTTTATTTTGAGGTTTCAAAGTTAAAATTTGTGATTCTAGAAATTTTCGAACCCGAATTTCGAAGCTTAAAAATTTTAAAGATTCATGTATAAAAATATTACGTCTCGAAAATAAAAAAATTTTTAATTAAGAAAGCATAAATATCTAGTTTCATAAATTATAATTTCAAAATGTAGATTATACATTTTTTTATGTGAAATTCCAGGAAAAACTTTTAATATTGAACTAAGGATTCAAAAATTAGAAGAAATAAAAAAATTTCAGCATGAAAAACTACCTTCAAAATGAAAAAAATAACTTTTACACTTGAGCGATCAATGTTTATTATGTAATTTAAAAGATAAATCCTTTTTATTGTGTTTTTTGATTTTTTAAGGTTATGGGAAGAACTTTAACATTAATGCTGAAAAATCTCCAATCATTTGTCGATGACTGTTACGATACAATTGCATTATTTTTATGCCTTCACCTTGTCATGAGGTACCAACTTATGTGTCACAAAAGAGCAGTACCTGCCCTTGACAAATACTGGGACAATATGACAATAATCATTTGGCCAAGGTGATTTTTTACATAAAAAAAAAATATAGTGATAAGTAATAAATTGACAACATACATCCTGAAATAAGCCTTAAAAAAATTGTGAGAACTTTTGCCAGTTTCATAATTTTTTCGGATTCTCACTTCTATTTCAAAAATAATCAAAAAAATTATAATGTCAATTACAAGTAGGTAAACTGGAAAATTATCGTTATAATTAGTTATTCAACAATATGATGGAAGTAAAAATAGTTTTTTCATGTAGAAAATTGTTGAAAATACAAGAGCATTCCAAAAATGAAATTATATTTCTGAAGTTCAATTATGTAATTTTTGTAAAAGTTTTTTTACTTTTTCTTTAATTAATAATTTGTTCAAAAATGGATGAGAAATTTATGCACAAAAATAATTGAATTTTTTAAAATCGAGTTTTTGCTTAGTACATATTTTTATCAAAATTAATTTATAACAAATTCTTTGCATAACTAGGACATTTTCACTCTAATCCTAAATTTTTTTCTAATTCCTTGAAAACAGGTTCGATCACATTTTTCGCCTCAACATTACAAGTATCAAAGAGTGTGATCCGTTGAAGTTCAGCAGAGAAACTGGACCGAGCTATGTAAGTGACTCCAACAACTTTGAGAAAAGATAAAATAACTTATAAATATAGATATCAAGTTAATAATTTTATTTTTAATTTTTAGATAACGCGACGTTACGCAGAATTCAGCGCAGCAATGGTCGGTGTGGGCGAAGGTTTTCCTTGCGAAGGCGCCACACAGTTGTTAGCTGAATTAAGGGAAGCTGTGCAATGTTTTCTTTTGAGAATGGCAGCGATTTTTCCCCAACGAACTCAACAACTTGTATTTCTCATCAACAATTACGATCTGGTTCTGAATGTGTTAATGGTAAGAATACATTTATTTCAGAAAAACATTCTTTTGTTAAAACGAGTATGATAAAATTCCAAATTATTCATGTTTTCTTAATCTTGAGGGTACGAATCGGTTCCAAAATGAAAACTGAAAAATATTATAACTCAAAAATACTAAAAATATTAGCAATTTATAAAATTTCATGTATAAATGATTTTTTTTAAATTAATAAAAATACTAGAGAAACTAAAAAACTTTGAATCCTTAAAAATCATATCAAATAGATTTATAGAGAAATTGATAACAATCAGGGCAATCAAAAATATTTACCATAAAATGCAACAAATTTATTTATTTATCAATGAAATAACAGGGAAATATTTATGGTAGGCAAGAAATATTTATAATCAAATGCAAGCAAATTTTATGTTTTTTGTACATTTGTTTACATTTTCGGCTCTTAATCAAAGTTGTTGCAGAAAATGACTACATGTTTTGCTAAGTTCTCTTCGACTTATAATTCGAATAGAATAATGTTTCAATTGATTATTTATTTTGATATGTAAATAGATTATGAATCTGTTAACATGTGACATGTCGAATAATGTCTCGGTAATTTTCAAACTGCAAGTTAAAGAAAATGAAATGAATTAAATTAAAATATATAAAAGAAAAATTCAAATAAAATTCAAATTTACTACATTCTTAATTTAATTTTTTTTTAATTTAATTTACATTTTTAAAAATTTTTCATTCCATTTTTTAATTTTTTATTTTAGATTTTTATTAATTTTTCATTTTAAATTTAATTTGCAAATAATTAAATGCAAATTAAATCAAAATTCGAATGAAATGCAAATAAATAGAAAAAGAAAGTTGCTAAACATGCATAAGAAGTAAATATTTTTTATGGTCAAAAATTGTTGAAAATATTTGGGATTAAAAATGAAAAACCTTACAATATTTACGAAAAAATAAAAGTGGCGAAATATATTTGTTCCACTAAAAATTGCCAAAATATTTATTGAAATAAATGTTTTTGGCTGTCCTGATTATAATATATAAAATACTTAACTAGTTGAAATACTTAAAATATTCAAAAAACACTAAAAGAACCAGAAAAATATAAATCTTCAATGATATTGTATTCTATAAAATTCATAAAAGTATTTAAAATCTAAAATTTCGAATTCTAGAAATATATATAATTATTCTTTAAAATCCATAAAATTTAGAATCTTTAGAATCTTTTTAGATTCTAAAGAGATTTTACATTCTTTAGAATCCATAAAAATTCTACAAAATTCTGAAAAAATTTTATAAATACTAAAAACTACGAAAAATACTAAAAAAAAACAAAAAAAAATACATGTTCATATATTTTTTGTATTATTTTTTAAATGACGAAAAATCTATATTACTTTTTATTCTTAAGCATCAAAATCGTGATATCTACAAAGAAATTTTTACAAATACCCTTAAAATTGTATAAATACCCAACAATACGCAAAATCCTTAGAGTATTAGAAATAAAATTTTTGAATACCATCAATCAATGAAGGCAATGTTTACTGAAAAACTCAAAAAAATACTGAAAATTCATAAAACTCTAAATTTCATATCATCAAGAAATGATATAAAAATACTAAATTCGTACAGAATCTGAAAAGTACTGTATAATATTAAAATCTATAAAATTGATAAAAATTTGAAAATCTTTGAATCCTAAAGCATCAAATTTGAAAAAACTATATAGAAATGCATAAATAAACTAATAAATCCATTTACTTGTGTAAGTTACTGAATAAATGTAAAAAATACAATAAGTACTAGAAAAATATGAAATACAAGAAATTTGAAGATTCTGTTTATCGAAAAATTGTATGAGGTATTATTTATATATTAAACTCTATATTCTGGAGCTTTGATTCCAAAAATCTATACATAAATCCATAAATATATTACGAAATTCTTAAAAATTTTATAATTACCATGAATTTGAAAAATTTTATTGATACTGACATAGATTTCTGGAATTTTATTGTCTGGAATTAGAAGCATGTTAGATAGTAAATATTTTCACAAATTATACAGAAATCAAAATCCTTTTAAATTTATATATATTTGATAGCTTTCTGGTTCTTTCAGAATTTTTCGTATATTTTCAATACTTACACAATTTCAGAATTTTCTATACAGGGTGTCGCAAGTAAAGTATGACAGCCGAAAATCATAGATTCATTATGAAAATTTAAGACTTTTTTTCCTTTGCCATTTTTTCAAAAATTCACAATTTAAAAAGTTATTTGAGCCAAAAATTTGAATGATAAATGCTCTCTATCGACAAGTGGGAGTCAAATTCACGGACTAAACTTTTTCCAAATTTTCTTTAGATTTTTCTGAATGAAAAAGTCCTTCGCCACTTTTTACAAAACTCAAAATGAAAAAAGATATTCGATTTTGAAATCTGAGAAATCTGATTAGTTGAAACTCTTAACTCGAATATCTTTTTTGATTTTGAGTTTTGTAAAAAGTGGCAAAGGACTTTTTTACTCAGAAAAACATGAAGAAAATTTGGAAAAAGTTTATTCTGTGAATCTGACTCCCACTTGTCGATAGAGGGCATTTATTATAAAAATTTTTGGCTTAAATAACTTTTTAAATTTTGAGTTTTTTAAAAAATGGCAAAGGAAAATAAGTCTTAGATTTTCATAAGGAATCTATAGTTTTTGGCTGTCACACTTTACTTTGGACACCCTGTATATTTTAATAAATCTCTCTTTGGATCCATATAAATCGATGTTCAATGATTTAAAGTTTTATAGTTTAAACATTTTCATTAATATTTGAAAAAATCATGTCTGCAAGGGATTCCAGTATTTGATGAACTACTAGTTCTTTGAGTATTTTTAGTATTTTCATTTTTTGTATATAACTCTACAGTTATTTTATAATTTTTGGTATTTTTGTAGATTATAATCTATATAGCATTATTCGCTGGAGTTCTAACTCCAATAATCTATACATAAATCCATAAATATATTAGATAATTCTTACGAATTTTCTTTAACTATTCCAAATTCAAAAACTGTTATTGATACTTTCATGGATTTCCCGAATTTTAGTGTCTGGAATTCGAAGTATGTTAGAATTTAAGTATTTTCATAGATTGCACAGAAATCAATATCTTTTTAAATTTATATGTATTTCATAGCTTTCTAGTTTTTTCAGAATTTTTCGTATATTTTCAATATTTACACAATTTTAGGATTTTCTACAATATTATTATAATAGATATCTCTTTAGATCTATAAAAATCGATGTTGAATGACTTGAAGTTATATTGTTTTTTTAAATATTTTTATAAATATTTGCAAAAATCATGTATGCATGGGATTCTAGTATTTGATTAACTACAATTTATTTGACTATTTTTAGTATTTTCATTTTTTCTATAAAATTATAGTTATTTTATAATATTTTGTATTTTAGTAGATTATGATCTAAATATCATTATTCGCTGGAGCTTTAATTCCAATAATCCATATATAAGTCCCAAAAATATATTAGGATATTCTTACAAATTTTATAATTACCATAAATTCAAAAATTCTATTGATACTTTCATACATTTCTAGAATTCCATTTTCTGTAATTCGAATTATGTTAGAATTTAGGTATTTTCATAGCTTTCGAGTTCTTTTGGTATTTTTCGTACATTTTCAATATTTACACAATTTCAGAATATTCTATATATTATAATAAATCTCTTTATAGATCTATAAAAATCGATATACAAAAATTTGAAGCTTTATAGTTTTTTAAATATTTTTATAAATATTTGAAAAAATCATGTATGCATTGAATTCCAGTATTTGATGAACTACTAGTTCTTTGAGTATTTTTAATATTATTATACAGGGTGGTCCAGTTTAAACGAATAAAATCTTAACCAACTTTTTTTCATATTTTTCTGAATCGAAAAGTCCTCTGCCACTTTTCACAAAACTCAAAATCAAAAAAGTTATTCAAGTTCGAAATTTAAACAATAAATGCACTTTTGAGGCCATGAAGCGATTCAGAAACGAATCCGTTCAGAAATCCAAAATGGCGTCCAAGTTGATAGTGGGGGTAGGCAATATAGAACTCGAAGGTGCTTGTAACGTGCTGCCCTCGCAGTTAAAATCAGTTTGGGCCTCGCGCTCTTGTGATAACGTGGTGG
>JAPYZL010043031.1:0-14434 GCA_030522825.1 Platygaster orseoliae
CTACATTTTCAGTATTAAATGTGTTTAGGATATTTTACCAAACGTGTTTGGTATTTTATGCCAAGAAGTTGAAAAAATCTAACAAATATACAGGAGAATGTCCGTTTATTTTGCTAAAAAGTACTAATGTTGGAAATTATCACAACTTCGCGAAAAGTTTGGTAAATTCTACCGCCGTTTCGATAAAATTTACAAAAAATTTTTCTCCGTGCACAATACGCATAATGGTATCTTGCTATTTATAAGTCCTAAGTTGAGTTCATTTTTCGAAAAAACAGCATAATGTTTAACTTAATTTTCTGAAAAAAATTACGAATCGTAAACGAATGTTCGTCAAAAAATGTATCGTTATCTCCGAATAGATTTGCTCGCTCAAAAATTTGAAATTTCACACAAGTAATTAATTTTGTAAAAAATTTCATGTATGTGGTGTCAATAATATTTGAATGATAATAAACTTTTATTCATGATGAATAAATTTTATATGCAGCAAATATAAATAACTAAAACATATATAGTATAAATTATTATTTAAATTTGCAATATCATGAGTGTATACATTTTTTTCAAATTGTTACCCTTCCAATACAATATTCTTTATTATATAACATTTTATTTTACATAATTTATGCATTTTAGAAATTCCAATTTGCTATTGAATATTCCTGTGATTTTCTCCCCTAAACTGTAAAAAAACATCATTCTTATAATTGAATCTTATTTTAAGATGCAACAAAATCAAGACACAACTTAAAAATTAAACAATACCTTAAATTCATTCTGTGTTTACAATTAATTTTAACTGGGCAAGTCTTGAATCAACAAGATTTATCATAATTTGAGGAAATTGACCTTGACTCAAGCCATATCCTCTTGATTTTAAACTCTCTTGCTTGAAAATAAATTCGAATATGAATTAAATCTAATTGAACATTTGAATTTCAAGTTGTTCCTTAATTTTGTCGCATCTTAAAGTAAGATTTACTTTTTTCAGTGACCAAAAACGATTCGAAAAATCTAATTTATATTTTTCCATCTTTAGAACTAAATAAAGATTCTTTTAACGTTACAATAACACAGCCCCTCAATACCTAAACTAGAAAAACATCAACAAATAACAGTACAATAAAAAATCAATACGTTACAATGTAAAATCCGTTGAAGTATGAAATAATAATAATATTAGCTCAAAAAGGTTAATAAAAAATTTTTGTTGTAATTGTTATCACTCGGTAAATATGATTATTTAAAGTAATATTTTGGGTTCCCAATTAATTTTTTTTCTCTAAGTTAATAAAGAAAATAAATAGAAAAAAATGAATAATAAACAAATAATAGTAATAGAGAAAAAATAGAGAAAATAAATAGAAAAAATAAATAGAAACTTCGACGTTAACCGACGTTTTGGCTACTTTTGTCTTTAACAATTTAATTCGTCTTTAATACTGTAACGAGAAATTCACGACTGTTTCAAAAATATGTTGTAACAACTTTTTTAAGAATCTTCAACAATTTTTATACGAAAAGGCGTCTAGAAAAGGGCTCAAGAGTAGCCGAAACGTCAAAATTATAATTCATAGAAAATAAATTAACTGGGATTATCAAAAAAACTACTGTTAACAATAACAAATACCTAACAATCATAAAAAACCGATCTACCCACAAATCCATCGCATTCATTCGTTATTACCGCCAAACCCCATAAACCTCAGAACCCCAACAACAATAAACCAACCAACCAAGATAAAAAAAGACCAGCTATCCCTCCCCCCCTCCATTTTTCCTGGTTGAAAAACCTCGTACCCCATAGGATAACCGCGCTTCCGTCGCTTCCACTTCCTCGAGCCGTTATCGAAAAACCCGGGGGAAAATATGCCCCTTTTTTCCTCTCCCCTCCCCGGGGGCCTGGCGGTAAAAAAAAGTGAAGGAGTGGGGAGAAACAATCCTCCTCCTCGTCGCTCTTTACCGTAACCCGGCGATTTCCGTCTTTGTTCGACGGGCCCCCCTCCTGTGGCAGGTCGAGGCTACGGGGCTCTCCACGGCTGGCTGGCCACCTACCTCCTCCGTGCAGGTTGCCGGGGCTTCGTGCAGTCAGGAGTTTACCTGGCGTTACCTGACAGTCCGCAACTTCAGTTCACTTACGTCACTTCGAGCAACCGGTTTCCACCCGAGTCCGGAGCAATTGCTCCCTCACGATAATAAAAAAAAGAAACAAAGAGAAAGAAAATATACGGGATTTCCATCGCCCTGAATTTTCCCCCATCGGGAAAACGCGTTGGCAGTGTCGGTTTTTCACATCTCTCCCTCGGAGGAAGTGGGCCCAACCCCCCCTCCCGGGTACTCGCAACGTCGGGACGCAACTTGTTCGTGGCAGCGGCGATATCGTAAGGCCCATTGTTCATTACGTGCTTTCTCCGAAAGTCGAGAGAGCTCATTGCGCTCTAGCGGTCGTGGGAAAAACGCAGGAACGCGATTCCGTGCCGAGATTCGTTCGCTCGGAACACGGGGCCTTTTTGCAGATCCAACGGAATAATCGCGATTTCGTCGGATCCGCACGGCAAAAGGAACGCGGCGCGAGCGGGGATTTTGATTGATATGAGGTGGAGCTGGGTTTGCACGTTGTTTGCGCCATGTTTGCATGCTGGGAAGGGTCTGTTCCTCTGGTGGGCGAGATTCGATTGTATTAGGTGATCTTTAAATTCCTTCCAGTGAAATTTCAATCGTTTTAGAATGATAAAATGAGTCACTCGATTTTTTCGAGTAAATTGTCACTCTAAAACGATTCAAATTTTAATCATTTTTAGTGGAATTTCCACTTTAGTTTGATTTGCACACTAAAAAAACAATTTTTTGACTGAAACAAAGTTTATTAGAAGCTAATAAAATTTGTTTGTCTGAACTAAGTAAACCAAGTCGGTTTATCAGTGCAGGATTCCCGTTCCAAGGAATTTAGAAAGTGCAGTCTTTTCGTTTAGAATTTTTGGGTGTTGATAGAAATAGATTTATCGTGGAGTAGAAGATATTTGAATAGTGTACTGCATATTTCAAAGTTAAATTTTTCAATGTCTTCTGAGATTGTGATGCTTTTATCGAAAAAAATTTATTATTTTGAATAATCATCACGCTGGGTTTGAATTAAAATTTGAAGTGTTTATGATATATGATTTTTCAATTTTTTCAATCCCTCGGAGTAATTTCAAAAAAATTCCTTACTTCCAATGAAAAATTACTTTTTTTTTTCTCAAGAAAGAATTAAATCACTTTTTTTAGAGAAAGAAGATAAAGTAATTTATCATTGGAAGTAAAGAGCTTTTTGAAATTGCTCCGAGGGATTGAAAAGTTTGAAAATTAAGGAATTGAAGCGGAGTGAAAAAGAATAATTATAATGCATTACGGGAATTCGATCTACAAGATGCCTCGATTTGTCGCGGGAAAAAAGAAAGGTTTTATAAAAATATTCTGTTCATTTCAATAGATAAAGTGTGGATTATAATGTTAGATTAATGAATGTTTAAAAAAGTTGAAAATAATTTCAATAAAATTCGACAAATTCTTTTTATCAGTAAAGATGTTTGGGGGTCGATTCATGAAAATCACGTTTTTCTATTATCAACTACAGCGACTTGAAATTTGAAATTGAAAAATGAAAATTCAATTTTTGAAAAGATCAAATTGTTTCAATGGTATTCGATAATTTTTTTTCATTCAGAATTGTTTTGTGTCAATGAAGAAAAATCATTATTTATTGTTATGAACTACAGATGATTTGCAGCATGTATTGTTTATGTCAAAGTTGAATAATACTACGTTTTGTAAGAATATGACGCTTGTCAAAAATAAGGAGAATAGGAGGAATGGTTGTATTTATGAAAATTATTGTGTCAAATTAAAACTTTCTATGTTCATATTGGCAGATATAATATTTATTATAATAATGAGTTTATTTAAATGAACGAAATTGAAATTATTTGAAAAAGGCATGATTTTTTAATCTTGAAATATAAAAGGTTTGATTAACTTATTGCATATATCAAAGTTAAATTATAAAATGTTTTTCGAGGATACGATGTAGATTATCAAATATAAAAAAAGAGTGAAAAACGTTATGTTCAATAATTATAGAGTTAGACTTCAATAAAACTTGAGTAATTATTGATAAAATATTGCACCAATGGTGTATTTATAGAAATGAATAGAATATTATGTTAATAAATTAAAGTGGAATTATGTCAATGACAATCATGAGTTATTTTTAGAGAGAATTTATTTATTTTATATTTATGTTGCGTATATCACAGACGAATTATACATACGTTTCCTAAAGAATAATTTCATAAAAAATAAAGAAAATTTTGGAAACCATTATGTCAAGTAATTTTCAAGACGAATTTCAATACTGACTTTTTTTGTTTTATTTTTTTGCGATGAAATGGATTATGTAAATTTCGGGAAAATTTCGTATAAGTGTGGAAATCCTTAGAAATATTAAAAATTCTTAAAAATACAGAAAAAAGACGTACGAATTTAAATAGATGCTAAAAAATCGTAAAAATTAAGAAAATGCTATAAATTAATAGTAACAATACGTTATAAAAAAAATATATAATGACTTCCAATCAGAAAAACTTTTTTATTCTATTGCATCGAGTATTAGATATCTACGCAAATTAAATTCTATCTAAATATGAAAAAATAATTTTGGGCTGTATAAATACCAGAAAAATGTAAACATATCTAATGTTCTGGAAATTTTATAGAATCCTGTTTACTGCAAAATGTTTTGACGTACTCAAAATACTTCAAAAATTTAATTCTAGAATATTGAATTCCAGGATTCCAAAAGTAACGAAAAATTCTGAAAACTATAAAAATATTGGAAATTTTTGATAATGCTTGAAATACTGTGATCTATAAAACACAAAAAATCTTTGAAGACACTGTCTTTTCGAAAATCTGTATACAAATTCATCGAAATTTAAGATAATCCTGAACCAGTAAATATACTAAAAATATAAGTACAAAAAAATATCAAAAGAAAAATGATGCGATTTTCAAAGAAAATCGATAATATATCCCAAAAAGTGAAATTCGAAGGTCACCAGTCAATTTTTAAAACATTGTGGTACTGGAATAATGAATATGTATTAATATATTAAAATAAATCACATTTTTTAATATATTGACCTTCTCCCACTAAAAAATTTCGATTACAAAAACATTATTCTATATTTCAACGTTAAGTGTTATAACTTTTTATATTTGATAATTTTTTTTTTAATTTTCTTAAGGGATAGATCATCATATATAAAAATATTATGTGAAAAAAAATATATATAATGTACATTTTTCGATGAATCGACATCGCAGTTTTTTTCATTTATAATGAACTGCGTCGTATTTAAATTTCAACGTTGCATTAGACAATTTTTTCTAAGGATTTGACGTAGCTTATCTAAAATGACGGAAAAATTTGCATTTTTTATCCATGCTTGAAAAGAATGTGGAAATCGAGTTTGAAATGTTGCAAAAAAATAATCTCAGAGTATTTAGATAAGGAAAATTTGATGGTTTTTGTAAAATGATGATTTGATTGGAAAAATAACTATTTGCAATATAATTGTAAATTGAATTTACAAAAGTGATACTAAATAGGTTTGTGATATAATAATCCAGACTAAATAATGATCGAAAATCTGATAATATATTCACTTGGTCTATTGTATTTTTCACTTTTTAATTACAATCATAAAATCATATATTTTTCTTCAATTAAACATTATTTTATCCCTATACACATAACTGCATGCCAAATAAATATTTTTATAACATTAATATACCGTTCATTTTATTATTGTTATATTTATAAACATGATAAAATATATACAAGTGTATTTCAAGAAAATAAGACAATGTTATCATTTTTAATTTTCTTATCTCATATATTTTCGTCACAACTTATCATAATACATGTATTATCATAATCAGATTGTCTTCATCTCAATTCTGGAATTTATCATGACATTAACACCCAAAAAACCAAACTACTCTCCCAAACAACAAAAAATAAAATTTTTGTTTCAATTTTCAAATTTTACTTCCCAAATGAATGTTTACTAAAAAATTACATTATTCGTCCGTTTTCAGATACATTTACAGCAATTCTTTTTGATCAATGGAAAAACGTTACGAAATTTCTTCACGGAGAGAAATTTTCGGTTACAGCAACCATTCATTGAGTAAAATATGAGCTCATTAAAGTTTTGGGTAGTACAACCGAAACTTCAGATATGATAACCAAATAATTGGTCATTGCAACCTAAATATCAGTCATAAAAATCAAGCATTAGTTGCTATAATATAAATTTTGGTTGTCGTACCCAAAACTTTGGTGGGTCCATATTTTACTAAATCAATGGTTGCATTAACCAAACCATTTTTTCATAATTATAATTTCTACAGTTTGAAAGAGCCTGTAAAAACCGTTCGAAGTTCATTGTTAACATTTTTCCGATTTTCATCTCGATCGTTTATCCTCGCGAACCCGGATCACGTGACGAACTTCACGTGTCGTTTCCCTTTTGTCGCGAGGGGGGCTTTTCACGACTCGGCGACCTGTTGCAATCGCGTGCGAATGATTTCATTTCGCGTTTCCACTCGAATAGGCATCGCAGTTACCAAGTCATCGCGTGTAATTTTTCGAAATCACGTAAGAAGCTTATTTATAAACGACTTTCTGCCGCGCAACTGTAACGGTACGTAACAATGAGGCACGATGGAAAAGGCGGGGCGGGGGGGGGGGCAATTTTTTTCAAGATTAATCGAGGTCGAACTTCCTCGAGCGAATTTTCCTACTTTTCGATTTGAACGGCTTCTGGTAAATTTGGAATTGAAAAATAAAAAAAAAAATAAAAAAATACTTCGATTTTCAAAAATGTTTTCGAGGTACAGAAATTATAAATATGTTTGCTAGGTTTGATATTTAATTTTAAAAAGTACAAAAATTGGTAATAACTTTCGTTCTGATTTGCTTAAATTAATCTATGAGTAAATAATAAAAAATATAATATTATTTGAAAATTAATTGAAACCAAAAAGAGGTAAATTATGTAAAAAACTAATAATATTTTGAGACAGAAATTTTTGATACAGTATTTTAATTTATAGGACGTTTATGAGATAGGAAATCCATCAAATATAAATCACAGTATATTTATGTGTAACACATTGCATATCAACTAAGATAATTTATTAATTTAATCATTCAATGATTAAACAAAATATTTGTATGTATAAGTATATATCAGAATAGATAATGATATAGTTTCAAATTATGATAAATAATTTTATAAATATTTATATGTATCAAAGTTCCTGTATTTTTCATTCGAAATCATTTTTAATTAAATTTTTTTGAACAATGTAGTTTTGAGCTTGATTATAGTTCACAAAAAGTTCATATACGATCAAAATTATTGTTGATATTTGGTTTTAGTTTTTGGTACCATATACAAATAAGTTTTATATTTATATATTAATATATGTACAACAAATAAGTTATATATTAATACTTATACAATAATTAGTGGTTTAGGAGCTTATACAAATAATGAATAATTTATTAGTTATTTATATGACATTCATAAATTTTTCATGAATGATATATTCTATAATTTATGAATAGTTTTTAAATTAATAATAATTTTGTTCGTCTTTAACAAATAATTTATTAAATTGGACCTGTAGCCCAATTATTTTTTCATATCTCCCTAGTAATTTGACTGCCAAAGATGTAAGGTTCGAGGTAGATACATATATATATATATATATATATATATATATAACTTTTTTCGCAAAGTTTTGAAATACCATTTTTACCGGTATTGTGCACAAGCCGAGCAAATGTATATCCTGCATGCTTGGCCGGGAAAAAGGGGTATTATCAAGTCACCCTCTGACGCGAAACGCTTCTCACGCTAGACCTTTTTTGCGTCCCTTTCTCTCACTCGCCTTCTCCGCATTTTTTTTCTCCCCCTTTTTTTTCACTCTCCTCCCGCCGTTACCGACTTTCCAGAGGAAACGATTATGCGTGACATTACGAGCACGGCCCTCATAATGATATCTTTTCGGTGTCCTTCGACTTCCCTCATACGAGCTACGTGCGCAACGCCTGTATTATCGTGCTATTTTGTTTTCCGTTAAAAAAGAAATCGTGCCAAGGAACAGAAGCGGTAGGAGATACGGGGAGGGTGAGTGGCACTAGGGACTACCCACCTGCAAAAAAATGAATGGGTTCACTAATTTTATCGAAGTACAGAAATTTTTCTCAATGTATGGAATTCTTCAATGTTTTCTTGAAATTCTGGATTTTTACTATAGTTTTTGAAATTATTTGAGTTTATTTGAAACGACATTGTCAAAATTTACAAAATTTTTGAACGATCTCGTTTTTAAATGATATAGAATCGTTGACGATCTTCGAAACAAATTTTTTCTTATTTTTCGAAATAAGAGAAATTTGAAATATTTTACAAACTATTCAAAACTTTTCTTAAAAAATTTACAAATTATTTGGATATTTTGTAACTGTCACCAGTTTTGAAAATGTTCAATGATTTTTTATTTTTCAACAGTATTTTACAATTCTATGTATGTCACAGACTGCTCTGAAATTTCCGAATTCGTAAAAATTTGTAACTTTACCCGCACGCTTAAGAAAAAAATGCATCAATTTACTAATCTTTTCAAACACCGAAACTTTTCACAGTGCACGAAATTCTTCAATATTTTCCTGAAATTCTGGATTTTTACGATAATTTTTAAAATTATTTTCGTCAATTTGCAACAAAATTGTCAACATTTTTGATGATCAACAAAATTTTTGAACAATTTCATTTTTCAATAATTTAGAATCATTGTCAATCTTAAAAAAAAAATTTTCTTATTTTTCTAAATAGGCCAAATTTCGAACACTTTACAAACTATTCGAAACTTTTCAAATTTCGTCAAAATCAGTCCACCACGTGAATTTCTTTTTTTTTCAGATATTTATCAGAATAAAGAAAACAAAAACCTTACTATGCATATTTCAAAGAAATTAAATAAAAAAACATTTCTCGAAAAATCCACAAATTATTTGAATTTTTCATAACTGTCGCCAGTTATCAAAATGTGTAATGATTTTTTATTTTCCAATAATATTTTACAATTCCATGTATATCACGTAGACTACTCTGAAATTTCCGAATTCCGTAAAAATTTGTAATTTCACCCACGCTCACAAAAAAAAAAATTAATCACTTTACTAATCTTATCAAACACTGAAACTTTACACAGTGCACGAAATTCTTAAATATTTTCCTGAAATTTTGGATTTTTTATACAGGGTGATCCAAACTAAGTGGGACACCCGAAAAATTTAGATTCCTTGTAAAATTCTAAGAGAATATTTCCTTTGCCACTTTTTACAAAACTCAAAAATAAAAAAGTTATTCAACTTTGAAATTTAAACAATAAATGAGCTTTTTCAACAAATGGTGATGAAAACCACGGACCAAACTCTATCCAAATTTTCTTCATATTTTTCTGTGTCGAAAAGTCCTTTGCCACTTTTCGCAAAATTCAAAATCAAAAAAGATATTCGAGTTAGAAGTTTCAACTAATCAGATTTCTCAGATTTCAAACTCGAATATTTTTTTTGATTTTGAGTTTTGTGAAAAGTGGCAAAGGACTTTTCGATTCAGAAAATTTGGGTAGAGTTTGGTCCCTAGTTTTTATCACCATTTGTTGAAAAAGCACATTTATTGTTTAAATTTCAAAGTTGAATAACTTTTTTATTTTTAAGTTTTGTAAAAAGTTACAAAGGAAATATTGTCTTAGAATTTTACAAGGAATCTAAATTTTTCGAGTGTTCCACTTAGTTTGGATCACCCTGTATACTTTTTGAAATTATTTTCGTGAAATTAAAACGACATTCTCAAAATTTTCCACGATTTACAAAATTTTTTAACCATCTCGTTTTCCAATAATGTAGAATCATTGACAATCTTCAAAACAAATTTTTTTTTATTTTTCAAAATAAGCAAAATTTCAAACATTTTACAAACTATTCAAAACATTTCAAATTTCGTGAAAATTCGACTTCCTCGTGAATTTCTATATTTTTAATTTTTCAAAATTTTTATTAGGAGATAAAAACAAAAACATTACAATGCATATTTCAAAGAAACTACATAGAAAAACAATCCTCGAAAAATCCATAAATTATTTGAATTTTTTATAACTGTCGCCAGTTACCAAAATATTTAATGTTTTTTTATATTTCAAAAATATTTAAAAATTCTATCTTTACCACAAACTACTCTGAAATTTCCTAATTTGGTCAAAATTTGTAATACTTAAAAAAAAAATCAATTCACTAATTTCATTAATCACCGAAACTTTTTACACTGCACGAAATTCTTCAATATTTTCCTAAAATTCTGAATTGATTTGTAATTTTTAAAATTATTTTCGTCAAATTTGAACGAAACTATTCACGATCTACAAGATTTTTAAACGATTTCGTTTTCTACTTTTATAGAATCACTGACGATCTTCTGAAATTTTTTTTTTTTTATTTTTCGAAGTAAACTTAATTTTAAACACAATATAGACTCTTCAAACTTTTCAAATTTCGTCAACATTAATTGTCCTTCTAGTGAATTTCTACAACTTTAATTTTTTTTAATTTTTTTTACAATAAAAAAAACAAAACCATTAATATACATGTTTAGAAGAAACTCAATGGAAAAACATTCCTCGAACATTCCACAAATTATTTGAATTTTTCAAACCTGTCACAAGTTTTCAAAATATCCAATGTTTTTTTATTTTCCAACAATATTTCACAACTCCATATCTACCACAAACTACTCTGAAATTTCCGCATTCCATAAAAACTCGTAATACTTTACTCAGAAAAAGACTCTACAAACTTATTATAAAAATCTTCATCTCCCAATAAGTATACCACCCACTCTTACAAAAATAAACAAACCAATCCCCATCTAAAAATAATCCCAAGCCACAAAACCAAAAACATCTCAAGTCAAAAAAAGAAAATAAATAAAAAAAACCACGTACACTAAAGTGCAACGCAGAAAAATTTACGCCTCTTTCATCCCCGGCAATTTATCCGAGATTAGGGACACGTCCGAAGCGGTCATCTGGCGCATTGAGAAAATTACCGAGTAACGGCTCCCGTCGCAAGAAAAATATCGCCCGACCATCTTTTATTTCTGCCTTTTCCATTTTTCATTCCTCCTTCCCCTCTTTTCGTGTCGTTCTTCATAATATTTTTATTTCCCGGTATACTCGCGCGCGCTCTTCCAATCGGCCTTTTTGCCGCGAAGCGCGGCGCACGGCTCATTGGATCGGTGATTGTTCTCGGAAGGCGAATATAAACCGCGAGAGAGGCGCATTGTTGCAATAATAATTGTCCCGCGAGTGTCGAAAGGGGGCGCAAAAAAACAATACCAGTAATTGCGAAACAAAGAGGCGCGGTGAGGGGAGCGAGGGGGGGGAGGACGAGGATGTCTACTTTTCATGATTTCATTTATTGTCTAGGGCATCGAGGAAGTGCTAACGTTGAAAATTAAACGAAGAACAAATATATATGGGTTTTCAGAAAAAAAAACTTTCCAGCTTCTTTCTAGGACTTTCCAGTCAGAACAAACTTCATGGTTCCCAAAAAAATATTGAACACAATGTTCTCCATGACGAGAAATCATGAGTTTGTAGATTTTCTTTTTTTGTTTAATTTTAAACGTTTGGAACTTCAGGAACATTGGTTTTTAATTAATTTGTGGTTCGTGTATAACTGTACTTCAAAAGTTGCCAACTGTTTTTGATTCTTGATTTTTCAGTCAATTCATATTTGGATGTAGTGCATATTCATATTTGCATCATTGAATATATCATATTTGCATCATTGCATCAATTGCATCAATTTTTGGTATTACACACACCATTCGATAAGAAAAAAATTAAATAATATTTTCCAACTTGTTCATGAAAAAATTTAATTATTGCTAGCTAATCATTGTTAGCAATAATAATCACTGTTGTCCAAAACTGAGTCAAATTTTTAAAACTATCCCTTGCATGAAAAACAGATAAAATTCAAAAACACGTTTACCAGACATCGAAACTTTGAATTTTTGAGGGCAACTTCTAAATCTTCACTTTACAAAACATTTTTTTGTTTCTTGAATAGATTGTGAAGATCTTGCATCAATAATACATATATTGTCACAATTTTTTAAATAGATTGTTTAGACTTAATTTTTTTTTTCAAAATATAAAAAAAGCATCGGAAGTAGCTCAGTGGAAAAATGCACGACTTTCTATTTAAAGATCCTGGGTTCAAATTCTTACTATGTATATTTTTTTGTTATTTATGTAAATCTTCATCTTTTAATAAAATAATGGTTTTTACAGTGAAAATGTGCCAACTTTTTCTTATTTTTTTCACTGAATTGTTCAAAAAATTATACAAAGTAAAAAATCTGTTATAAAAATTACTACATCCAGTTGAAAGAATTTTATGACTTCATTTAGATTGTAGTAAAATCACAATGAAATTTTCAGAGAATGGATTTTGAAAAAATGGTAGTAATATTATAAGATCGCCTGAAATACTTACTTCAAATAAAATTATTTTAGAATAATTTAAATACACAGACTGTAAAATTAAGACAATCAAGAAAAAAAATTATAAAATGATTCCTGAGCAGGATTTTCTTACGAAAAAGAAAAAAGTTGGTTCATTTTCCGCCTGAAAGTCTTAAATTTATTAAAAAACAAAAAAAATTTCAGAATTTCATTCCAAAAAAGTCGTGTAGGGATCAGAAATCACAAAAATTGCATCTTAACTCTGTTTACACCATATTTGTATCATATTTACCATAATCCATAAAATCCTGATTTTCTTTCTTTTACACATTTTCAAAGACACAAAAATAAAACATTATTTATTCCAAACTCGTACCGAATGAAAATGTCAATTTTCAACTAATTAATACACATGAAACGTTTTCAGTTCGTTCGAGTTCCGCTGGGGAAATCAATCGATTACCTTTGTCTCTCTGATTGATCTGCGGACGACAGTCCACTTTTGGACTCAACATTTTGGTAACGCAATGCAATCGTGAGTATGTATGTATACGTATGCATATGTACTGTTCAAATGAAAATACATACCGTTACATGGATATTTAATACCTCGAGGGATAAATTACTCGTTGGAATGGAAGGTGGATTATTTTTCGGACGTGCACTTTTTGGTAGTCAAAACAGGAAAATTGAGCGAAAAATACAACGTGTGTTTATTATAACGGAAACGAAAAGTGTGATAATCAATATGTTGACTTTTTACAATGTATAAAAATGTGGATGAGGCAGCAAATTTTTATTGTTTATTTGATGGTTTTGATTGTATTAAGAGTTTTATTTGCTGCAATGTTGGTATGACAATTTTTTCATTTTCATTTTTGAAATTTTCATTTCACCCCTTAAAATTTTGACTCAAAAAGAAGAAAAAAAAGACGTCGTCATGTTTAAAACCGAAAAAACTAATTAGGAAACTTCATAAATCGTTGGCATTCATTTCCAAAAACAGCCTGTAACGTGAATGTGAAATTTCAGTTCGATTATCTTCGTCGAAACGCGGGTGAAAAGTCATGAGGGCCGTGAAAAATTGGCTCTCGCGGTGTCATTGCCCTCTTGGAAACGCTCGCTACCCAGAGAAACCGATTCCTCAACAATCTGCCGCGGACAGCTTGTCGAAAAAAAAAATTCATAAATATACAAAAGTTACAAAATAAACGTTCTGGGAAAAACAAGATGATCCAATTTTTGGGATTCCACGAGATTCAGAAGGCCAATGGAAAAAGGCTGAGATACTGTCAATGGCACTGGAAGAATTCACGGAGATTATACGAAAACCGTGGAGCTCCCGTGTCATACACAGCATCTGGCTCATCATCGGAAACGCATAATTATCGCCTCGGTCATTATAATGACGCATTGCTTGACTGAATGAAAATCATATAAAAATGCATTTGTCATGATTCATTCGATGTATGTAAAAAGAAAATTCTAAAGATAGTGTAATGTATATGTATATTACTATATGTGTGTGTGTGTATTATGTTGATTAGTTGAAAAGGTATACTGAGAAAGAAAAACTAGCAATTTGTACTATATATATATTGGAAAAATACTGTATTCTAGGAAAATCGACAATATTATTTTAATTCTACCATAATAGTATATTGTACGACTAGTTGGAGAAGGAGAACATTCCACGAGCGGTAAACTCCACGCTCGTGGAATGTTCTCCTTCTCCAACTAGTCGCACATAATACTTTATTCAAAGACCGCAAGGAATATGTGA
>JAPYZL010043119.1:0-12334 GCA_030522825.1 Platygaster orseoliae
TTTCGGGCTTCGGAAAGCCCGGCGCTTCAGCGTGTCATCCCCTCCCCTGCCTACTGGCCGAGCGCGAAACCCCTTATTCAATCGGGACCTTCAATTGTGTGTCATGGACAGATATATTTTTTAACTTTTTGAATTTATTCAATATTTCATCATTTTCAAAAATCGCTGTATTTTTTCGCAATGAATTCTATATTTGAATTCACAAAATCATGAAATCCGGGAGGACTTTTCCGTCGGTTCAAATAAACAATAATAATTATAGAAATATTACAGCAACTTTGGTCCTCATAGGAATTATTTTTGTTGTTAGTATTTGCTAATCAATAATAACTTTCAATAAATATAATTATATAATATATAATAATATTCGTTAATCTCGACAAGGGCCAAATCGTGGCTGAAATATTGATTAAACATAAGAAATTTTTAACCCTGCCTCCGAGAGATCTATATTTATTTATTTGCTGTAATATTGCAGTATAAAAAACGGAGCATTGAAAATTCACGAATTGTATAGTAATTATCTGATACCGTGGAAATTTAAATCTATAGAAATTTCACTCAAATTTGTAAAATTTCTATTCCATGATATTTAAAAAAAAGGTTATTATTTCACAAAATATAGAGTTTTTGAGGTAATTTTTTGGAACTCCTGGAATCTCTTTCCAAGCCTAAATTTATTTCTTTTAGTGCTCAGGAAATTGCGAAAAAGAAACAACTGAAAACAAATAAAATTTCCAGTGGTTTCGTGAAACATTGGCCCCGGAAAAATGGGAAGAAAACGAGCTCTCGGTTGAAAAGAAAAAAGTAAAAAAAATTGTTGAAGTTTATACGTGTATTTATATCACAAAGTCCGGAAGGATTTTGACGTCGCTTTAAATAAACAATAATAATTATAGCAATATTACAGCAAATTTGGTTCTCATCAGGATTTAGTTTTTTAATACTATTCGATATTCGATAATAATAATAATAGTATTCAATAAATATAATTATAAAGCATATAATGATATTTGATAATCCTGACAATGGCTGAAATATTGATTAAATATTTTAATCATTTAATATTTCCAAAAAAAAAAGGTTTTTTTTTAAAAAGCAGGTGCCGTTTTTGAGGTCATTCTTTGGAAGTCTTGGAATCTCTTTCCAAGCCTAAATTTGTCTCTCTTAGTACTCGAGAAATTGCGAAATAGAGAAAAAAAATTGAATACAAACAAAATTTCCAGTGGTTTCGTGAAACATCGGCCCCGGAAAAAGGGGAAGAAAACGAGCTCTCGGTTGAAAAGAAAAAAGTAAGAAAAATTGTTGGAGTTTATAGAGCCACCTCAGAATGCTGGCGACCCTGATATTCCTTGGAGTTAAAGAAGCAAGTGCGCTTTCATCTGCACGACGCCGAGTCGCTGAAAAGCTCGAGCGGCAAAGAAGACATAAATTTTCAACAAGACCCGAAGAAAGCCTTATTTTTACTCGGCCAGCGCGGCAACGTAAAGTAAATATTGAATTGTCCAGGTCGAGGTTACCGGGGAAATTGCGCGCGAAATGCAAATGGACACACGCTCTCGAGTGCAATTGAAATTCACGTGAAAAAAAGTAGTCGACCCGAAAATCCAGATACTCGCGGGACGTGAGGAGCAGGAAAAAGGACAGTTTCCCGGGACGAGAATGCCCCTCGTTTTTCCACTCTCGCTCTTAATGAAAGTGGAAAACGAGTCGCTTTCTGTTTTTCATGTCAAGGGTTGCGAAATTGCATGATTCTTGACCTCCGAGACGTTTAACGCCGAGTTTTTTAGGATAAAAAACATGTGAAAGTTAAGAATAGTTTGAGTGACTACTTTTCCGCAGGGAAATGTTATCAACTGTTTAATTGGAAGCGCTTGGCACGAGGTGAAAAAACAAAAAGTGCGATATTCCATGAATTCAGCTTGAGGTTGTGAGATAATGTCCCTGAATATTCGAGATTCAAATAACAAAATAATTTAGTTAAAAAAACTGCAAGCTCGAATTCTCATTCTTCGAAAGATCGAAACGAACGTATATTTACACACATTGACCCTTTTGACATTTGAGTTTGCCCTTTATAAAAAATTTCGTTGCAACGCCTCCAGAACAAACGATGATACATATCTCAATTAAAAACAAAAAAAAACTAAACACTAGTCTATTTTTCAGTCATGTACGACCTTTCCACAAAAAACCTTCTCACAACTTCTCGCGTAGAAAAACCCGCGAGACTTGACAAGTGATTCTCATTTTTCCTGAGAACGTTCAATGAGAAAAGTTTATGTCGTCGTTAAATTCTCACGAGACGTTTAACTTGGACCGTATTCTTTTCTGCCCCAACCAGAGAGCCAAAAAAAGAAAAGCTGATTTATGCCAATGTTACTCGGAAAATTTGGCTTTCTTATTTTCCGGCATATTCAATTCATGTTTTTCTACATGAATTTTTCATTGTTAAAGCGGGCTCAATTAACGAACGCCTTATTGAATATTAAACTCGGGTGAAATTGTTCTCGGGTTGAGCCTAAAGAAAACAAAACCTTTCGTATTTTCCTCGCGAGGAAAATCACATGAAAGGAATTTTCCTTAAAATGAAGAAAGTTTCCGGGTTCTCTTGACGCCGACTTTTCAACCGCTGCGAGACTTTTGTTATTCAGAACTCGAGTTTTTGTCATTGTAAGATTGTTTTTCTCAGGCGAGTAAACATACGAATATATTTTAGTGAAAAATCCGTTCAACACATAAATCATGTTTAAATGTTTTTCCTGTGATGGATGGAAAACATAATTTTACAGTCGAATGATAGTACGATCTCGATTGATAATTTAGTGTTTGGAGTTACAATGTGAACAAAAAGTACGATTCGAGTTACAACAGCTCGTATCATGACAATTAACTAGCTTATCAAATGGCATTGTATCGAGTGATAAACGTGATCACGTTTTGCAGTGTGTTGGCAGATACTTGAATTCCGGGAATGTGATAACATTTTTAGATCAATAACCAATATTTTGCTTATTAAAAAACATTAAAAACTGTTCCTCAAGTTTCAACCAAAATTAGAATCGCGTCCCTCGTGAAAGAACAAGACAAAAAACATGTTTCCTGATGCATCAGCACGATACAGGCTATTTACGTCTTGTTTCCAAATCTATTTAAATTCACACTAAAACCTCCAAGAATCAACTCCATCAGACTAACCGAGGGAACTTGTTTTTTTTTGTCACAGCTGAGAACTTCAATACAAGCTCATTGGTTTTTGGAATTTCAGGGTCAATGTACAGTGGTTCCAACATGACAAGCTTCCTCATAGAAAAAAAATAGTATATTCCTTAACTAGTGTGGAAAAGTTTTTTCTAACGAATCTGAGGGTTGCAAAATGTATTCAGATGAGTTATATTTAATGACAATTGTCATTAAATTTAAAAGTATCATTTCAAGATTCCACGAGGTTTCTGAAATAATTTTCCAAAGTACTTTCTTCCATGAGGTGATGAATAGTAAAATTACTGTCTGTTAAGGTTTAATTACGAATTCAAGACCATAACGATCGAAATGTAATGAGTCACTGCGGGTAAATGTACGGTCTTTTGTGTGTGGGAGATATTCGAATTCGGTGAAACAAAATTGCCAGCGTATAAATGTGGAATGTGTCGTTGGCTCAGCTGTGTTTCATATTACTTGGCCGTGTGCGAACTTACGTATCTCCCATTTTCATGCTGATGTGAATATTCCGACGATAAAACGCGTTAGCGCGCCATTGTAAAACGCGGCTCTTTGTGTTTCCCGAGGCAGCAGCTTACAATTCGTTATTTCTCTGGCTGACGACGAAGAACGTGAAATTTTCTTCACCGTTCCGCGCGACGCAAAGAGCCACGTTTCTTCAGGGCTTCAACTTTTTCCCTGTTTAATCGACAAGTTTCTTCTCGTTACGAATCAGGCGACCGAGAACTTTTCCCGACATTTTTCCAACTTGCGAAGAAATAAATGGCAGCTTCGAGCTTTTCTTTATTTTCCCGTGGATCGTGGCATGAAAAGCAGTCTTATTTTTTTATTTATTTATCATTATTATGTTTTTTATTCCCACTTGTCCAAAAAGCGCGTTGGTTGTTTAAATTTCAAACTTGAACAACTTTTTTGATTTTGAGTTTTGTGAAAAATGGCAAAGGGAAAATCGTCTTAGAATTTCATGGGGAATCCATGATTTCAAGGATTTCCTGTATTTTTGAAGCTCGTGTTGCTTGTCTCGTTGATCTCGGAGAGAGATTCCTCTCTTGTCTTAATATTTCATTCTCATTTAAACGCTTTACCGGCGCCCCAAAGTGCCTCGCGTCCTGAATATATCTATATGGCACGCTCATTTCCTTTCACGCCAGGTTAGTCCCTTTTTCGGTTAGAGTGCGACGCTTTTGGAGGGCGCGAGATTCGTTTACCTGCGGCAGGACGCAGACAAGCATTCACCTGTAGTCCCGATTCCCGCAGTTACTACATCAGGTGCACTCGTCGGCCTCGACTGCGTGAGAATGTTTTTCAACTGATCCCGTCCAGTGACAATTCCCCACAAGTTATTTATAGGGCCTTTAAATCACAAGGCTCGAAAGGAAAAACCTAGAAAAACAAGTTTTTTAAGAGTATTTTTTTCCCATTTCAAAATTTACACGTAAATACCGGCTTCGTTTCAATTGGGATTTTCGTCCCCTTCGCAAACGCAATTTCGCGGTCTGCGTGGATTAGGAAACGTGAAATCTCGTTTACATAAATTCCCTCTTTGTGTAAAATTATTATTCCGTTAGGGAAGAATGGTAAATTCAATTTCCAAGTGGTGAAGTTCAAGTATCTTATAATTCAAAAACTTGGAATGCAAATCGCAACATTTGTTGTTTTCTTAAACAACTAATTCAACAGCAAGATTTTCAGGAAAACGTTCATGAGAAGGAATCACAAAGCATCTGAAAATATCTTTCTCGAAAGTCCACAATCGTACTACGTAATGTCAATAGACCTGTAACAGTGGAGAAGTTACAAACGGTATACACACGCGTATTTGCTCAGGCGATAAGCCATGAGATAACTCTCAAAAAAATGAATCCCATTACAGATAATCATTTCGTGCAAACACAAGTTGTAATCTCTCCTCGATTCTTCAAGTTGTAAACAACGCGAGAAATGGTTTGTTTTTTGAGTCATTTCTCATAACTCTTTTATCAAAAAACATGGGAATTTCGTGCAACTGAACTCGAGTGTTTTAGAGAATTTCGAATGTATTTATTCATTAAAAATTTTTTTTTGGTAACTGAACATTTTTCGTCCGAGAAGTGAAAAATTGGCGAAAGTTTATTTATGAAGGAGGCTATTTCGAAAATGACACATGCATTTTTCTGGGTATATTGTAAAGGTCGTAGACGTGCTTTTAAAGTAACAAGAGAACGTGTCGCACGTTGCACTTTGCACGGACGAAAGATAGGATTTATCGACAGAGAAAATAAGGCGATGTGTATCATGGGAATGCCGGCTGGCGCGGCGCACATCTGCTCATCGTGACCGGAAGTACCTTGCGCGCGAATCGTCGCCCCTGAAACAGTCGACGCTTGCAATTTTCTTGCCATGACTTTGAACCATCCTGCAGCACAATAATACTCCACGGAATCGCGAAAAACGAGCGACGCGATATTTTAGAGCGCTTCGAGTACTTTTAACCTGATGAAAAATACCTCTCCAACTATAGGGATTTTGGCCGATGGCTGAGTGTCCTTTAGAATTGTTTTTTCGATCCATCATGTTTTCATGCATCGCATTAATCAGCTAAAACCACTTTTTTCATTCCCATAAAATTATGTAATTCACACAATTTTCAATATTGGAAAAAAATCCGAGGAAGCAAAGTTTGCAGAAACGTGAAAAGCAGAGTTACATTTTTAACTTGTACTCGTAAGTTTGCAGCGCTAATGCGTATTTCGTGATTTCAACGTACACTTCAATCGTCAAGTACGTCTTGGATTTCGTGCTAGTATCTTTTTACTTTTTCTTTCATAAATGTTCTTAGTTTTTATAATGAAATGTGCAACCTGAAACGTGATTTTAAACGACATTGGACTCTTGTTTCAATAACTTGTCGTGTCAAGTACATGTATGTAACTTTACTTGGTTGCAATAACCTTTAGAATATAGAAAAATGTGCTAGCAAAAATTTGTAATGCTAATAAGCATAATTTGGCTGCAGCAACCAAAGCACACATATTTCGAGTGTTTCATAGATTTGGAATTTTCGTATTTTTCGTTACTGACGGAATTTTTTATACTCTAGAGTAAAATAAAATGATTTGACGAAAGTCATGGCATGATTTATGAATTCAGCACCCCTTGGCAGTTTCAGAAATTGTCGCCACTCTACCCCCTTCCCACACCCATCTTTTCCAAGGAAAAAAATTCAAGTTCAGTGAATTGGAGAATTATATGAATCTCTAGTCTTACAGATGAATTTACAAAAATTACAAAAGAGGAAAAATATAGGAAAATAAAATATTTCAAAATTTTGAAAATTTGAATGTTCTATCATAATTTCATAAATTTTTCCCGCTCGAAAAACCCTGTGATTAATTATTATAAATTTGAAATTTCTGAGAAGAGTGGCATTTTGAAAATTCATTGAATTTACTAAAATTTAAATATTCAAGCATCAATTTTAAAAATTGAAGAAATATGATCGTTGAGGAAGATTCGGACATTTAAAAATTTTGATTATTGCATAAATTTCGATATTATAAAAATTCACCCATTTTTATGAATATCATTCATATTCCTCAATGATTAATAACATTCAAAAATTTCATCACTTTTTGAATATTGTTTAAACGATGGGACTTTCGCAAAATTCATAAATTATTGATAGTTTAAAAATGCTTGGAGTTAGTAAATTTTAAGACGTATGGAAATTTTCAGCGTTCTGAAAATCGAAGACAAAAATTTGGAAATTACGAAAATAAAGATGTTTCTACAATGTCAGAAATTTTACTTCGGAAACTTGAGTTATTTCGAAAATTCCGTTAAAATTTGAAAAGTGTCAAAAATTTCGGAGATTGCAAGAACTTGAGTATTGTAAAAATTAACTCATTTTTATGAATATCATTCATAATCATCAATGATCACTGAAATTCAGAAATTTCGTCACATTTACAACATTTCCCAAACGATAGGACTTTTGAAAATTTTGCAAAATTATCAATAGTTGAAAAATGCTGGGAAGTGAACGTTCTTTAGATTGATGTAATTTTTAACTGCTCTGCAAATTCACAACCAAAAATAGTCAAAAAAATTTATGATGAGTATATTAAAATTTAGAAATCATGAAAATGAAGATTTTTTTATAATTTTAGCAATTTTATTTAGAAAATTTCAGTTATTCAACACATTCTGTTAAAATTTCGGTGTTTCGGAAATTCGTGAAATTGCAAGAATTATAAATTTTTGTAAAAATTTACTCATTCAAATGAATATCACTTATAATCTTCGATGGTTCAGCCAAAATTTAGAAATTTTTTCAAATTTAGAACATTTTGCAAATGATAGGACTTTTACAAGTAAAATTCATAATCATAATTTATCAATAGTGTCAAAATGTTCGGAGTTAGAAAATCAAAGAATTTTTTGAAATTTTTAGCATTCTGTAAATTTTTAACAAAAAAAATCGACCAAATTTATTGATAATTATATTGAAATTTAGAAATTACAAAAATAACGATGTTTCGGCAATTTTACTTGGAAAATTTTAGTTAGTCCAAATATTTCGCTAAAATTTGAAAAATGTCGAAAATTTTGAAGACGTCCTCAATTTTTTATATGGACCTAACAACGAAAATTTCGAATCCTGCACAATTCGCTAATTTAAGTTAATAAATTACCGTGTGGAGCGCGAAAGAATTTTTAATACTATATAATGAAGAAATTCAAATTAACAATTAGCATTCTCAATTAGAAGGACTTTTTTATTATCATATCAAACTTGTTATTATATTGCAATGTGATCATGGAACTAATTTATCATGTTGCTACATATGCCAACAAAAAATCAGAAAATCCTCAAATCAGTTATATAAACATTGACATTCCTACTAAATCCTAATTTCTTCCAGCTAACACAAATTCCAAAAGTTTCTTTAAAAAATTTTCCGTCCTCCCCCAATTTTCGTCGCCTAATTTTCCTGTTCGGTAAATTCTAAATTAAAAAAAAATATCATTTTCATTCAAATTCGGAAAGGCCTTAAAAAAAATTACTTTTCACCATTTATAAACCATCTTTTATGATGACCTTGAAAAACTACCCTCCCACAAACTCATAAAGCACGATCTTTTTATTGCTCTAATCAACGTACTCTCAATTTTCGCACTGCTCTTGGCAAAAATTCTGATCAATACTTGAAACGCTGGATTTGTTTTTTGGTTGTCGGTACAGAAGCGAGCCTTCGGGACCTTCTCGTCGCCTGCACCATCCATTAATCTGCCGCAGTCATGATCCACGTTGGGCGCCACCCGCCAACAACTACCCCGCAGCCAGCAATTGCTTCATACACTCGAGGTGAGTTTCCTGCATTACCCATCACGCGCATTATTTCCTTACCTTGCGCCGGAAGATGAGTCATACCGGAAGTGGGAACAAACGCCGACTCTCTACATTCTCTCCGATTCTTTGAACAACTAGCGATAAGACGAATGCTCGTCGCAGATGTGATATCAATGAGTGACTAATCTCACCAGGTGCTCAACCAAAAAAAAATATTCTTCTTTCCCCCCTTCTCCTCCTTTTTTTAGCCACTTGTTTCCTGCATTGAAATAATAATAGTGCACATAAATAATAAAGTTGTGCACCGTATTTTCGTGCACATTAAAATTGTGCACCGAATTTTTGTGCACATATAAATTGTGCATCGTATTTTTGTGCACATTCAAATTGTGCACCATATTTTTGTGCACATTAATATTATGCACAATAAAATTGTGCACGAAAATACGGTGCGCAATAAAAATTGTTCACAGAAATCATAAATTAGTACTAAATATTACTAAAAATTATATACTAAATATTTAGTTACTAAATACTATACACTTACAATATTCACAATATGGTGCTGCAAAAAGTACTGTACAGTATTGTAATAATCACAATATTTTTTCTCAACGTTCATTTCTTGAAAAGTATGCTAAACCGAAGCTTTATCGGAGAATACGTAAAATAAATCCCTTTTCAGGAATATCCCCGATGGGATGAAAGAGTTTTTGCTGGTGTGCCAATCATCCAATTCCGTAATCTCATCTTATGAGACCGCGAAAGCAATCGTACTGGAGAAAAATTACTGAGGTGGAAAATCCACAAGACAAACTGCAAAGCCAACCAATAAAGGAAGCTTATTTCCCATCGCAAATGTTGACGAGAGGAAAAGCTCGTGAGGGGCAATATTTTGCGAAATTCATCGAGTACCGTGACCGAGGCATTCTTCAAAGCACGATAAATCCGGGAGAATCCTATTGCTATCCATCGTAAAAAAGTAATCCGACGTGGCGCTTGTCACATTTTCCAATCCTTAATCTCCTCTGGCCGCGCTCTCGAGTTTGACTATATAGTCGTAGTATGTGGCAGCGATAACTTTGTTCGCCAAGCCGTAATGGCCCCGCAACACTGGACCGGCCAACTTTTATTATTCGTCTTTACGCTGTCTAGCCCAGTTAAAAAGGAATTTGGCTTATCTTCCCCAACTTGGCAAGAGAGCACAATTAGGAATCAACTGAGCTTATATTGAAAAATTCAAGCTAGTCCCCCTGGGAATTTCAGCATGAAATGAAGGCAGAGGTGTGCACAGAAAATTTTTCTTTTTTGAAAAAGGCTTTGATTTTTTGAGTTTGAGGTTAGGAATGGGCGTTGCTTTAAAAGGGGCTCCGCGAGTGTGACGCTCGAATTCTAATGGCCTTAATTAAAGCGTTATCGGCTTCCACGTAGTCTGAGCCCTCGAGGCGGTTGGTGTTACATTTATCTTGTCGAGCAACTAATAACTAATGCCTATGTGTACGCCTGCACCGAGCTATGGCTTCAGGTTCGGCCCTTTTCCTGAAATACCCCGCGTCGTCCCGATAGAGGAAGTATGTATCTTCTTAATGACACCTCATACCTGTGATATGTCGCTTTCTCTGCTTCAGCGGCATTAAACTCATATCAAACGCCAGCTATCTATAATGAACGAGAAATAATCGCGAGCCGTTAATCTTAACTCGGGCATTTGCATTTTCTTTACCCGGAAAATTGGAAAATCCTGATGGCCGTGTGGCGGCAGAGGCGTACATATATACCATTTTTATCGCACGGGACATTTTCAAGGTTTGAACAGCACGTAACGCGAGACTCATTGAAAAACTGGAAAATGGTATGTTTAGTTGAAGTATAGGTTATTATAACACAATTTTTCAACTGGACATTTATAAAAATACTAGAAAATACTGGAAAAATCTAAAAAAATTTTTCTTTGGAAAAACGATCCGTTAGGTACGACCTTAAAAAGAGCCAGATATATCGTATTATTTTTTTCAAAACTCATATTCCGTATAATTGAACGTCATTCAAGCAAAAGTTCTTTCTGCATTCTGAACAGTTACAAAATCAAAAAGTACTTTGATCATCGTTTTTTAACATCATCGGCAGAGGTGTAGGCAAGAAAAATTTTCGGGGGGTGTTTTTCAGAAAATGATTTACGTCTTTCTTTTAGGATTAATTAATTTTTAATCCTTGAAGATGAGGTCACGAGAGTGCGATTTCCCAATTTTTTCCGAGTCCAGAGTTTCGCATATTTTTTCATCTTCGTAATAAATGTAACGAAATTCATTTTTTGTGATTTTCAAGTGCTGGGTTTAAGACTTTTTTTTCATGGTTTTAATGTTTTTTGACAACTTAATGAATTTGCAGATTTTTTTACGGATTTCTATACATTAACTTTTTGAAGATTTTTGAGAAAATCATAGTGTACAGATTTCAAGTATTTGATGCTATAGTATTGAAAATTTCTAGTTTGCTATATTATTTATTATTTATCATTGTTAGCTATATTTGTTATTTTTGTTGCTTTAAAAATGTTTCGCTATATGTTGTACACAGCAAAACATTCATTTCAGAAAAAATTCTTTTGAATTTAGAATAATTGTTATATTTTGAGTCAGAAAAACTAAAAATTCTGGACCTAATTTGAATTTCACTGATTTTTTGATTAAGTAGTGTTATTTTTATACATTTCTTTTTATAATCATTTACGTATATTTTTCGTTTAATAATATTGTTAGGAAAATTTTCTTTATATAAAGATTTTTAGTATTTCTCGCATTTTTTCAGTATTTACGAAAAAGAAAAGGATTTTACGATATTTTTCTAGAATTCTAGTATTTTCGTAGATTTTTTATGTGTATCGATTCTTAAAATTCAATGCTCTAGGATGCAAATATCTATAGATTTTTGATAATTTCATAGATTTCGTGAATAATTCGATCTACGTTTATTTGAAGTATTTTATGTATTTTTCGAATTTTTTAATTTTTTTAGTATTTATAATATTTTTTATAGTTTTCTATTATTCTTAGATATTGATGCCTTTTGTGCAGATTTTTTGAAAACGCGATTCTTTCATAGAATTCAATAACTTCAAGTATTTTTCAGAAATTGTATGACTCGAAACATTTTCTCGTATTTTCATGAATTCCTGTATACATTTTTTACAACTTCATTACTAAATTTCAAAGTTTTTAGAATCTTAGAATCTCTACAAATTTCAATTTTTTTTTATAAATCACTATTTAAAAAAATAGTTTTACCATATTTTCTTCTATGAAAATGTTATCAATTACTTTTAGAAAAAAATTCTTTTCAAATGAGAATAATTGTTATTTTAAGTTAGAAAAACTGAAAATTCTTAATCTAACTTGAACTTACTAATTTTTTGATTCAGTAATTTTCAGAAATTTTATGCCTCGACAGATTTTCTGGTATTTTCATGAATTCCTATCTAAATTTTTGAGAACTTCATTCCCAAATTTCAAAGTTTTCAGATTCTTAGAATTTCCATGAATATTTAATCCTTTTTTAAAAATCACTATTTGAAAAAAAAATTTTCCCACGTTTTCTTATAGGAAATGTTTGGCTATAATTATATTGTATTATTATGAAGTTTCAGAAAAAACTCTTTTCAAATTAGAATAATTGTTATTTTAAGTTATTAGGTGCGCAACTAAGTTCTCGCTGTTTGTCAGTTGATGGCTCTAGCAGTAAGAGTTGGTCGATTTTGACATATCCAAAACGTCACGAACCAAG
>JAPYZL010043123.1:0-14793 GCA_030522825.1 Platygaster orseoliae
TCTTTGAAAAATAGACTTTAATTCCAGAAGTATCAAGGCAATTATCGATGCTTCAATTTTTACAAACCTTAAATAATTTTCAAATGCCAAAGTTCTGCAGAATGAATTTTAATAATCATCAAAAATTTCCATAGTTCGAAATTCGTTAAATAATTTTTTTTAAACGTGTCATTCAATCTTAAATAAGTTTCGAACTCCGTGAATTTTTTAAAAAGTTTCACTTCTCGCGCAAGGTCTTAAGCTTGGTAGTTTTTTTTCCATTGTACTATTATTGTTTGAAAATTTTCAGTTTTAGGCAGTGGCTTTTGCAGATATACATTTCATGGGGGGTTTTTCGAAAAAATGTACTTACTCTGAAATTTTATATTTTTTTGAATTTCGAAATCCAGGAGTAGCACGTTTTTCAAGTGTGTCTTTAATGTTATGACATTCGATTTTTGTAATTTTAAAGTCACTGAGGTTTAAGATTTTTTTTTTAATACTCTTGGCATTTTTTATAATTCTGTAGTATTTGTACAAATTGAAAAATCTTCTGATATTATGGATTTATATTTAGCTTTGTAGAAATCGATGTTCTAGGAAATTAAAGTTTAAAAATTTGTTAATAGTTCTAAAGAGTTTTGATAAAATTATGACATTGATTTTATGAGTTAAACGAACTCACTTGCGAGTAAAGTTTGATTCTATTTATGCCAGTGGTCTTGTCCGGATGAAAATTAACTATGTAGTGCGTTCCACACGTATACTCCACAGCTTTCCAAATCTCCAATTCAAAAAATCGCTCCGTGACCGCGCGCCCATTATGCACGACTGTGCACCAAATTTGCCTCGCATGTAACCTTCTAGCATTAATAATCCTCATTGACATCTCTGCTATTACATAAAAATCAAATGTTAATCAGTTTTCAGTGATTTCGTAGATTTTTGGAAAAATTCCGTACATATTAAATAGATGTCTTGTATTTTTCCATTTTGTTTTAGTACTCATAATATTTCGTCGCGTATTCTGATTTTTTACAGATTTCTAGTATTATTATAGATTGCTGTAAATATTTTTTAGAACTTGATGTTCTCAAATTCGAAGTTTCATAGATTGTATGCATCTGTTCAGATTATTAAAAAAATATTTTTTTCATAGAGTTCTATTACTTCCAGTATTTTTTCAGAGTTAAGATGATTTCTAAGATTTTTTTAATTTTTTTTTTTATAAATCGTTATGTAGGTTCCTAGAATTCGATGCTCTAGAGTTTTAAGTTTTTTTTCATTTTGAGCATTTTTGTAGATTCTAGTTCTTTTTCATCAATTACTGAGTTGAAACAATATTTTAAATATTTATTTTCTGATATTTTTATAAACATTCCGTTGAAGAAAAAATCCCCCAAAAAACTTTAAAAAAGTAGAAAAAAAATTGGCGGCTTTTCAGGTCAAAAATATTTCGGTCCGTCATAACTAAATATTATTTTGAAGTACATTATTTAGAAAAATCATTGGTACTATTTTATCAAATAATATACAATGCATTTTGAAATAATTTCTCACAAAAAAAAGTGATATCGAAATGATGATCTTGCATAATTGCTTAGCGTTACATTAGTACTACGTGAAAAAGTTCCCAGAAGACCCGACAACCTGTTTTTTGTCTCTAATAAATTGATACGTTGAAGGTTGCGATTCCACATCTAGGATTGATAATTTCACTATAATTTGGAGTTGATATAACTTGTAAAGAGCCATTCGTTTTTTTTTTTATGCTCTGTTCGAAATTGAGTAACTATATGACTTATGACATCATTTGTGATGTCATAATTAGTCAAGTTCATGTCAAGTATATTATAATTTTTGCAAAGCAACTTGATCACATTACAAAACTTTTTTTACATTTTTTTATATAAGTTTCAATAGCAATAAAAAGCCTTTCAATTCTAAAGTCAATTTTTTGCATTATTCGATAATTTATTTTCACTTTTAGGACACGTGAAATTGCAGGAATTAATGAATTAATTATGCTATTTTCTACATTTTTTTGCTTTTCATGTTTTGGTAATGCAAGAAAATGCAACAGAACTTTAACTATTGGGGCTTTTGCTGGAAATTTGAAAAATGTTCGAATATTTTTATAAGAATTCCGTCGAAGAAAAAATTCTGCTGAAACTAGTGTTGTTGTTATTTTTAAATCAGTACAGATAATAATTGTGAATATAGTTCTATTATAAAAAACTTATATGAAAACATTCGCTATGTCTTCTATATTTCAGTTAGTACATTTCTGATGATTTTGAATTATTTTTCTATTCATTATCATAACTCATCTTTACGTGAATTGATAAATATTTTTTTTTTCATATTTTTAATTTCAATTTCACTATGAAATTCCATTATGACAAAACAATTGTCTCAAATTGAAATATTTATTTTACAAAATATCGAAATTTAACATTTGCAATCCTGAATTTACGTATCCCAAATTCGAAAGAATTCAGGACAACAAAAATAAAGTTATCGTGAATAAATATTCAAATATTTAAAATATCCTCACAGGCAAAATATGTATTTTTGGAAAACCCCTTCTGAAAATGTTTTGTCCGCGCTCCTGATTGTAATCGTGTATCTTCGGTTGACGAGGAACCGTCACTTAAGGAAAAACCACATTATCCCATTTCCCTGGCGTTCTCAAAAGATCGGCTTTCCTAAGGAATTTCATTTTGCTCGAAACGACACTTTTTTCCGTGTTCAAGGCGCACTTAGGATTTTAAACACGAGCTGGTCCGCACTTAGGCGTAGCGCGCAAAAAGCCGCGAACATCCATAGCCCTTCGTGAAAAAGCTCGGAGGTGGAGAAAAAAAGAGGTTCCAACTTACGGGCACAGTCGTAAACGTATACAAGTATAACGTTGTTTTCTCGCGTGATGCATGGGTCCATTTGCAAATGGAGTTTCCGGCGACTGCAGAAAATGCACTTGGATGCATTTTTAACGACGCGGCATGTGCATAGACTGCGCTTAGATATTTTAGCGCGATGGCGTGCATTGATAGCCGGGAGGAAATCCAGAGACGCCCATCTCGTGTACCCTTTCACCTTAACGTCTTATCATGATTCTCTGATAATCTTCCTTTTTCACGAGCTGCTTCTGAAGTACGCTTTCGCCCTCGGGCTTATCGCTATTTCTTCGGATCTTGTTCTGAGATAATCACTGCATTTGATTTCCATGAGCAAATTATGTTTTATTCGCTTACAGGGATTTGGTTTTAGCGGGAAAAAATGTTCATTCACAATTTGATTTGGACGTGAATTATAATCCAGCTGTGAATAAAATATCGTATTGTGATTTCTGGCAATAGCCTTTCGTTCTGTCAAATAGGCATTTCCGAAACTCTCAATAATACCTATATTATTCAGGGGGCTGCGCGCCAACCCCCATTCAATTTCAGTTCAAGGTACAGTTTCTATTGAAAAAAAATGTTCTAAATAGATAGTGAGACTTAAATCTTTTTTTTCATTAAAGGTGTACATGGATAGAAACTATTTATTACTTATAAATTTGGCTAGATTTTTGCCATTATTAGTCCGATATTCATAAACTTTGTCTTATTGTTAGTACTTTGCGCAATTTGTGGCAATGTTAGTAGAACATCGGTTCAAATTTAATTCCTTAATTGATGACTAAAAACAGGATGATGTTCAGTTAATATTGGTCATATATGGAGCTATTGAGAAAATAAGTCAATATTTGACTTATTTTTTCATATTGAGTCACTATTGAAAGCTCTGTATTAATGGCAAAAAAAATGCCAAATATGTGCTAATTTAGCCCCAATATCAAGCAAATATTTTGATATATTAATATATTTTATAACCTAATGATTTTGAAAAATTTTGTGATTCGTAAATCTTATGATCTAGTGACATTATGTGATTTTTATTAATTTGACTATTTCGTGTACTTATATAACATTTTCTGATCCTTGAAAATTGAAAAACTTTGTGAAATTTTGTAATTTTTTGAAAAATGTAATTTTCTGAATTTTTAAAATAATGTCATTTTCTGACATTTTATAACTTGTTTATTTTCTGACATTTTATAACTTGTTTATTTTCTGACATTTTGTTATTAAGTAAAATTTGGCGATCTTATTTCAACTTCTGATTTTGTAAATTTATGTGAATCCGTCACTCTGAGAGATATCTTATTTGAAAAATTTCTAATTTCGAGAAATTTTTTGATTCTGTAACATTTTGAAATTTTGAGGCACTTTGAGATTTTGTGACATTTTTTAGAACTCTTAAATGGGATTCGAATCTATGATGAGATAAAGTGAGTTTTACTTATTAGTGGATTTCACTTTGTGAAACTACATATATCCTACCAAATTAAAATGTTTTATAAGTATCGAGTCTATGGGCTAAGCTGATTCTGGCCCGAGGTATTTGTGAAACTTCTTATGTACTACGATAGTACAATTTCTAATCTAACCATTAATATACCTTTTTTAACTGTGAAGGACTAATTTTGATACAGTAGATGAGCTAAGCCGATTCTGGTCCAGGGGTTTTCGGAGTCAGAGGCTTAGCTGATCTACTGTAAAGGACTCATTTTTCGTCAGCGGCAGCGGCAAGAGTTCTCTTATAAGATAAATAGATATGGGGAGATGCTTTTTTAGAATGGTATTATGGAAAGACGTAAGTTTAATTTTGTGAAACTTCTTATTTATGATTCCCTGGGCCAGAACTAGCTTAGCTCATCTACTCGATATTTAAAAATGGCACTACGGTAGAAAGTATTAGTAGATTCTTATTATTTTTTAGTATCTATGAAATATTGAAATGTCAAAGGACTTCGTATTATTTTTGGGGATCGCGTGTTATACATTTCTAGAATTTGATGCTGTATAATTCAAATTTATTTTAATTTTAAGTGTTTTTATAGATTTTTAAAAAAAAATCCAAATAGATTTTCATTATTTTTTAGACTTGCTGTTTTTCAGTACTTTTTGGCGTTTACAAACTTTTTCAGTTATTTCTATTATCTTTGGGGATTTATAATATTCTATGGATTGCTATATACATTCTTTAGAATATAATGCGTTTTATACTTTTATGATTCATACATCTTAAGCGTGTAATTATACTTTTCCGAAAACAACTCTATCAAAGATTTCTATACTTTTTTTTTAGTGTTAGAATGATTCGTATGATTCTAGATATCTAGAATCTAATGCTCCAGGATTCAAAGTTTTTTAGATTTTCAGCATTTTCGTATTAGGTTTTCATTTTTCTATATTTCACTGGTTAAAAAATCTTTCAATGTTTTTGTTTTCTCCGTTATCTTAGCTAAACAATACTATATTGTATACCTAATCAGAATTCAGTTTCAAAAAAAATTTTTCATACTCCAGGCTTGTTATTTTTGAGTTTATGAAATTAGGAATTGTGAATTTTGTTCAAATTTAATAACTTACATAATACTATTTGTTATGTTTTCTAGATCTCAGTCAGTATATTTTCCATAATTGTCACCCATTCTTATACTTTGTAACTGTTATTTCTTTTATTTATGTTCATTTTGTGTGATTATATTTTAGTTATTTTAGTCTATACCTACAATTTTTCGAAAATTTTACACGTGCTTTTATTTAAGTGTCTCGTCAATCTAAAGTGCGATGTTCTGATTTATGTTTTCGAATTTTTGTCAATCCTGTAATGTTTTTATTGCTTTTTCATAATTTTTTTGTCGCATATGCCGAGACTCGGTCTTGACTTTGAAATACAATATATTCATTAATGTTTTGATATATTCTCTTCAATCAATGTCATATATGTTTATATTGATGCGTTTGAATATTGTAAAATGCCATATACTTCAGTTAATGATTTTTGATTCAGGTCTATTTTTAATATTATTTATGCATTGATGAATATCACTCATTCTGCAATAATAATATAATCATTTTATCCATTTTACATTCCAAGTACTATCATGTCCCATTATCAGAATTTCTCAATTTGACATAATTTTTTTAACTACACGAATAAGTTATACAGAAAAAAAAATGAAATAGGCCTAACTTGAAATTCTCGGCTCGAGCGTGGCGGGACAAATTCGTGAGTTTTGAAAGTTTTGGAGCTTGAAGGGATTAAAGCCGATTACGGGCCGCGGATTGGCATGCGCCCCGATAAATCGGAATAACATGCGGCACGTCGTAAATTCGAGAACGATAATTCGAGCCGTTAGCCATTCACTTTTATCAGTTTTAACACTGTCACGCGAAAACGCTGCCCCGTAAATTTGTGAAGACAAATCCTATCGTGGTCCCCAGATTTTACGATAATACTGCAATCGTATAACGCTTAATTATGCAAGCTTGTGTGCTTTGCTAATAGTGATGACTAGTCGTAGGGCACAAAGGTTTTTGGACCTCGTTACCGTAATATTTTCATTTTCCTAAAAAATGTGTGAGTGCAACGAAACTCTAGTGAGTTGAAGTTGTGAGTTTCGAGAAAATTGTGATAGTTCATTATTGTGCAAGTAACAAACGTGGTTTTTGAAAAAAATTGTAATTTTCATTCATGCTTTAATAATTTATTTTATTATAATTGGTAATATCTTTTACAATAGTTACTAGGGGTGCACACAAACAAATTTTCGGGAGTGGTTTTTCAAAAATATATGTACTGCTTCTCTAACTCTTCTATCTCTTATTCGGATGATTGGAAACTGAAAATTAGCGTTTCGAAAAATCGGACGTGGGAATTGGTTTACTAAAAACGGCACATGGGAAAATCGGTGTTAGAAAAAATTATATTTTTCCGTCCATCTGCCACAGACCTTAGAAATATTGACCTAAAATGACACCGACTATATGAGAAAGGATAGGTTCATTCCAACAAATCTTGAAATCGTGAATGAAAATGCATGTTCTCGATTAAAATTTAATGTAGCACCGCGCGTGTCGAGTTTTGTGGCAAAGGGGGTGGAGGCGGGTGGTTGGCGTAAGTCTCTTAGGGAAACTTCGGCCAAGCTTTGGAACACGTGGATTGATGGAGGTGCGCAGCTCCTTGCAATTGCGGGACGATTTATACTAACTTCAGAAAGTATAATTCGCCTACTTGCTTCTATATACTATATACATCGCGGCAGCGGCACGTTGAGTTGATCATGAATATGGTAATCCAGCGAGTACAATGCTAATATCCAGCGCTAATTCTCTCATCTACAAGAATGATGAGTTGAAGTGAGAAAAGCTGTAGCTATGCTCGCGAGTAGAACTTGAGAGATACAGAAGGTAGAGCGTCTTGTTCAGTTGCAAGGGACGATGTAAGACGAATTTTTGCATAACTTGACTTTCGTTATTCATGGCTATTTTACGCATAGCTTTTCTGTGCTGTCTCGTCTTGAAGAAATTCCGTGTTGTAGCAACAAGACAGAGATTTAAAACAGTTTTCCACTGTTTTTTTCATTTTTTTTATAAATTTTGAGTAAAAACATTACGGAAATTTTAAAGACTTTGGATCATTTTCAAACATCTGTTACTTACCTAATTCTCTAACTTTTTCTAATGAAAATTTGATTTTAAAAAATTCATGAATTTCTAATTTTGAAAAATGACTATTGAAATATACATGAAAAACCTCCACAAATTTCAATTCATCATTTTTAATTTTTCCCTGGTGAAAGGATAGATTTCCAACAAATTAACTTTACATGTAAGATATTTATTCCATGAATACAAATACAAAGGAAATAAAGAAGACATCTTCAAAAAACGAAGGAAAATCGCGGATTCTCGCTCCCGTTTTTTCCGAACGATTTCCATTCAAGAGATCATGAAAGTGAACACGGTGAAAAAGCTGTTGAACTTTTTTCCCTTTCGGTTGATCAATGGTCTTTACTCGAAGAAACGGCTCCTTCAGAATAAATGTAACAAAAGAATCGCGTAGTCACTTCGGACGTTTATCGAGCTTTAATATTTGAGCTCGAGCAAAGAACCCAGGTGTTTATTGCGGAGTATATAGCATTATTTATTGCGCTGTTCATCGATTCGAGTACATTCCGCGGTATTTCAGAACATTTTGAATTCTTATTTCTCTTCCAAGTCGATTTCAAGACACGTTTGTAATGTAATTATATTAAAAATTGTATCCTTTCTTTCTTCACAGGAAGATAATTTCGATTCAATTTCATTTAAGAAAATTTATTAGGCAGTTTGAAATCTGATTCGACAATGAAATAAACTATGCATACATAAATAAACTTTCGTGTACATGAAAATGGTTTTGGTACTTCCAATTGAGCGTCAACAATAGGACAAATCCATGAAAAACGAAACACGCTCTTCCGGCATGATCGATGTCTACGCAAACACAAAAATCATCGGATCAAAACGTGGAAAAAGGGCGATAAATAACGCGAAACTAAACGGAAAATATTTACTTGTTCGCCGTGCTTTGTTCGCGAATCTTATCCGACAGCTCGTACACGAGCTCATCGATATCGTTCCTCATTCTTCCCACATCGCGTGCAAGAATTTTTCTCATTTTCTTTCTCTTTTTCATTTCCTCTTTCCTATCTGTCTCTTCCGGAGTATTCTTATATTTTCTGCAGACGCTCGGTCCTTTGTTCCTCGCCGCGCGAGAAAAATTACTCGCTTCGCGCTGTTAAATTAGACGCCCAGCAATGAAATGCGATTGTGCTTCGAATATAAATTTGATATAACAAACAAATTTTGAAAAAGAGCAGGGTGTGTAGAGGTATTAGTATTATGAGTATCGTAGATTTAATAATTCTGGAGTTTAGGGTTTTATATAGTTCTACAGTAAAATTAGGAATTATAGAATATTGGAGTACTGCAATTTTTCGTTTCAGAATTAACGATTTTCTCATATAGAAATTCATAATCTTATAGTTTGAGGATAATGAATTCTTTCACCACAGTTCTAAAATTTTATTTTGTGAAATTCGAGAAATGTATATTTTAGAACCTAGAATTCTAAAAGATTATCTTATAAATCTGGGAACTGCTGTTTCCTAGATTTAAAAATGTAGGATTTTATCAGTCTCTAATTCCGTAATATAGTCATTAACTATCCACCATCTAAGACATGAGAGTTAAATAAATTTTTGTACACAACTTGAGTATCAGTTTCTGGAGTCCGATTTTTTTAAAAATTGTTTTTTAGTTTTCGTCATACGTGAAACAACTGATGGCATCAAAATATTTGTTCCACTCTCTTTTTGGAAATTATTTAATCTATGAAGTGTGTAGTCATCATTCAAGATAATGAATTTTTTTCAAAAATCCAAAATGATGATATAATTGTACAGTCAGAAAACAAAACTCGACTTTTATTCTATCTTGAATTTCATCAAATTTATATAATAGAACGCTCAGTTTTTCAATGAAAAAAAATCGTTTCACCCTTTTTATTAGAAATTATATCAACTATAAAGTGGGTAAACAATTCACATATTCTTGTTAACAGTTAAAAATAATGGTTTACTTTCATAGGTAGAAAACCAAACTCTAGTTTTATTCTCTCTTGAATTCCATAAAAATCGTATTTCTCAAACACTTTGTTTGACAGAGAAAAAAATTCATTCGATGTAACAATTTGGAGTGGTAAAAACTCTGTTGTAATCACTTTTGTAAATATGTTTTTTTTTTTAAATTGTGCTCGTCGCTGAACGAAGTTTGCATATCCTCGTTTTCCACTAACGAATCATTCAATATTTTCCTTTACCTCGCGTTCGGAAAACACTTTTTCGTCGTCCGGTCGACAATGATTCATCGCGATGTGTCAAAGGTACATGATGAATCCCAAGTAGGCTGAATTCGAAGTGCTAAATAATATACGCAGGACGCTCGATTCGAATGGGAAGCGAGAAACAAGAAGAAATTTTCGTGTATTGTGATTTATGATGTATATGTACTGGAAAATAATTTATAGAACATGAAATGGTCGAGTCGGAAACGCAAAATGTTTTTTTTTTATTATTATTATTGTTAACGATATATATTCTAAAACATGGAAAGCCTGAAAAATCTGAAAGTCATAAATTTATCATATTGCCTTTTATTTTCTTCTAACATCCAGATTTTGTTGATCGTATTATATTATTTTTTTTGTATCAAGACAATTGTTTTGTATATTTTTGATTTACATAACTTGAGTTTTTGTATACCCTCATCCCAATTCTTTGATTGTTTCAAAAAAAAAAATTAGTTATGATTTTAATTTACCAAATTAAAACGTAAAATTGGAATCCTTTTTCAAATTTCAATACGTTATCTTGTAAGTGTAAAACATTTTGATTTTGACAATTTACGATTCTAAACATTAAAGTTAGATAGATATTCCCTAAAAATACTCTCTTATTATTATTCATCAGTTTAAGTTTTAATTTGCACTACGAAAAACGAAAGAATTTTAGAAAATTGAAAAATCAAACATTATTCCGAAATTCTCTAATTTTCGGAATTTTTCGCATTTTAACTCTCCAATCCTTGGATTTCAAAAACTAATTCGCGATATTTTACAATTTTTGTTACAGATTCCCTGATGTCTTGAAGTGACAAGAACTGATCAATACGATTTGTAGTCGTTCCCTTGTTGGAAAATTATGAATACTTCAAATTAGTTCTAATTGTAGGATTTGCTACTTTATTTTACAAAAACATTTCTTATTTCTGAATTAGATTTTTCATTCCAAATGCTGTGTTTTCTACACCACTTACATATTTTTTCATTGTAATTAAAGTTTAATGTGAAGCTTTTAAAAATGTTTTAAATTGTGAGAAAATCTTTTAATGAAATAAAGCAGATTTAAACATCATTAGACTTCCATTGTGAAAAATTTTATAGGCGAATGTAGCCAATCCTTCATATTGCAGAAAGAAAAACAAAGAGCAATGAAAAAATTTTTCATCGTGAAAACGAACCCCAATTTCCCAAACCTCCGTAACCACGTGAAACAAAGAAGGATCTATCCTCGTCCGAAAACAATGCGCAATTACGGCAGAACCGTCGATCGCGATCATCAATTTTGCCCGGACTAATATTTTTAAACGAAGAGCTTTTTCATAAAAAAAAAAAGAAAAAAATCCATAAAATCTAGAAACTATGTATTTATAACAATTATATTGTAACTATATCAATCATAATTAAAAATACGAAACTTGACCTCTGATAAAATATAAATCAATTGTATTCAATAACATTGAGATAATAATAAAATAAGAAATGTAACAATCTATAGAACATAGAAACAATGTACTTATAGCAATTATATTGTAATTATATCAACCATAAGTAAAAATACAAAACTTAATCTCCAATGAAATGTAAACAAAAAGTGTTCGATTTGATGAGGATAATCAATAAATTCGAAATTTTATATATTAATGTATTATATTTAATTCCTCAGTGTAAAAATCGTGGAGCCTTTAGGTTATGTTTGTTGATTTTTTTGATAATAATGGCGCTGTTGTAAGCCCTCACCTAGGTTCACGACCGTAAGCCATTGATATCAACGATCTATAAAATAAAGAGCCGAAATAAAGAAGCCTATTAATTGAATTCATATAACTGAAGAAAAACCTTTCAAGTCCAAATATAAAACAAACCAAGGATCGAAATTAAAGTCTCATTCCATACCGTTGATTTATCAGTTTAACCATTAAGCACACCTCTGGGGTCTTTTGACCCCAGCTCTTAATTTTTCAAATTTCGAGTACATAAAATTTCGAATTCAAATAAGTGCACGTTATTTATTAGAAGGTTAATTAACTGAAAAAAAGTGGAATCTCAAAATATTCAATACCCTTTTTTTGCCAAGCATTTTTCGCGTGGGGTGCACAAAATCCTAGAAGGGAATTCATTTGGCACAGATGAGGAAGTGCGTTTAACGGTTAAATATATGCTATAAAAATATAATATTGAAATGATAAAAATCATTACAATAGATAGAATTAAAGGAATGATATCAGAAGATAATATTTGAAAGAATATTCTCGTTACCCGAATATAAGATAAATGATGGAAGTAATTATATTAGAATTCAACACAAATCTTTAAAACCCAATCCTACACAGAATTTAGAATTGACACTAAATACTCAATTTTTTATAACATCGAAATTTAACGCCAAATGAAATATAGGTACGTATTAAAATAGAGAATCATATAATGAGAACATAGTTTTTCAAATCTGATAATCATTTACTTAGTTTTGATATAATTTTTATAGACTTTGGTTTGATATAATTTCCGAATGTAGTGGAAAATTTAGAATTAGCAAAGGAATGTATGAGGTTGGCAAAAGGGCTCGTACTGAGGAAAATTCCCCCCAGGAGGTTTATTAGAAGAAGGGTTTACTAGGACTTTAGGTTAAGCTCTGATATGCTAACGATCAATTACCAGGTTACGATTATGATGAACATTTAGACGCCGACACGATCGTGGAACGCTACGCTAGAGCTCTTTTTGGTATAGCGTTGTACGCGTCCGACCCTCCACCCAATATCATAAAAACTCGTTGTGATGTCTGCGGAAAGGAGGTTAAATGCAAGAAGAACTTAAAACCTTTATCTTATCCCCAACACATTTTCAATTTCACAAGGAATAGCAAAACTCTGAAAAAGAATCCTGAAAACAAAACTTCTTTTACAATACCAAAACCACCCTTTTCCAAATTATGTCAACTGTAGGCCATGATGTTATTTTATTGTTTTCATCCATCACATTATTACAATAGCATACCTCATGATAAATTTCAATTATGTTTTCGCTATTACTTATATACCTGTCAGTTGCTTTGTATCTGCAGGATAAAAAAGAATAGTAAAAAAAAAATCAACAAAACTTTTGTTGTCATTATTTTAAAATCAATTATTAGTAGAATACATTGATTATTTATTGATTTAGTACTGATTTCAGTACTTTTGTATCTTACTTCATTCAAAAGGTTCTTTTGCAATTATTAATTCAGTACCGATTTCAATGCTTTTGTATCTTAATTTTTTCAAAAGGTTCTCTTGCAATTATATAATTTCAATCAATGTTTTTTTATTAATTCTAGCGTTTATATATTGGCGATGTTCGACGGGGGGGGGGGGGGCGCCAGATTTCGTTTATTTTTTCACTTACTAATAATTTTTATTGTATTTTCTTTTTCTGAAACAAATACTTCATTTTACAATTAAAAAAAAAGTAGATAATGTTTTTATTAGTTTGTCAGTTCTTTTTTTAAGTTTAACAATTTTGCCAATTTTCATAAAATAGCATGTAATTCAATATATAATAGAGTTCTAAAATGCCTAATAATCAAAGCATAATATATGATTTGTGAATTTTTCTTGTTTCTCAGGTTTTGTGAAAAATTATCCACCTAATGTTTTCAAAAGTATTAAATTACTGAAAAATTTACGACGTATTTAATTAAGTTTCAATGTATCTTTCCAAAGTAAAGAGTTCATTTTTGAAAATGACAGTAAAAAATCTGAAATTGGATGAAATATGAATATAAATTTTTGTTTCCTTTAATTTTTCTTCAAACTCTCATCTAAGTACTCGGATATCAATAAATTATTTAAAAAAACGAATTTTACAAAAACAATCTCAAATACTTACTCAGCAACCCAAAAAACCTTGAAAAGGACATATATTTATGTCGTAGAAAAATTTTACGAAAGCAATGCCAAACCCTTAGTCAGCAACCCAAAAAATCATGAAAAGGACATATATCCCGTAGAAAAAAAATTGTGCAAAAATTTGTTTCAATAGACTGTTTAAACAAAAGAATTTTTCAAAAACAATGTCAAATCCTTATTCAGCAACCCGAAAAATCATAAAAAAAACACACATGTCGTAGAAACAAAATTGTACGAAAATTTGTTGAAATGAATTGCTTAAACAAGAGAATTTTACAACAATAATGTCAAATCCTCACCCAGCAACTCAAAAAACCATGAAAAGTACATGTACGTTGTAGAAAAAAAATTGTACAGAAAGTTTTTTAAATAAATTCAAATACCTGCAACACCGTGATCAAAAATTTAAAAATATCAAGTGCCAGTTTTGTTTTGATATTTGAAATAGCGGCCATATTGTTAACTTAATTTACGGGTAATGGCTCACGTACGATTCACGACGTTCTTGATTCGCATATTATATGCTGTGCTTCTCGCGGCGAAAATTTTATTTGGGAATCCAACTTCATAAAACGTTCATAACAAGGTAGCACAAAGTGATTATAGACAATGACAGGCTTATCTATATACATAACTCTGTCTTTGTTGAGAATGACTTTGTTATGAACGCGGTAAGTAGCATAAAGTGGATAGTAGTAGTAACCACGGGACTTGACTAGATCGCTATGAATTTCTGTATGATTATCTCAGTTGAGCGCGATAGTTCTTTTTCGAGATTTTTTCTCTATTAATTCTATTAATCTCAACTGAGATTATTGATAATCTTTGGCAACTTTTCTATTGGATATTTAGAAATGTAAGAACGATTCGTATATTCGTAACCTTAGACCTTAGAGTACATGGACTGGCCATTCTCTGCCCTAGCAAAAGTGGTTGGCGAAAGATTGGAGAATGGAGACAGGCCAAATCACATTGGTAGTATACCTATATATACGCAGTATACAGGGCTGGCGCTAGGTCTTCAGGTGCTATGGGCGACAGCCTTTTTGGCGCCCCCCCCCACCCTTATTTTTTCGTATGTAGGTGGCAGTAGGTGGTTTGAAAAGTATTTGAAGCCACATTAATATAATGTTTTTATGAAATTCATTTA
>JAPYZL010043143.1:0-11302 GCA_030522825.1 Platygaster orseoliae
TTCCAACGAGTGCAAAGTTTGGGCACGAGCGAAGCGAGTGCGCAATTGCACTCGTTGGAATCATCCTTTTTCTCCCTTGTAGCATAAATATCTATTTCATCACTGTAATAAAGGATTTCCTTAGAGAAAATAATTGGAATTAAAACTTGAAATATTATTTGAATCAATTCAATCAATTTCAAGAATTTCGGAATCTGAATTATTCTCGATTCTGGGACAATGATTTTTTGTAACAAGGCAATGATATAAAAAGACTATGACTGAAAAAAATGACGTGGGAGCCATTTTTATCTGGAATCACGATCGATTATAAAACTTGTGATAAATCTACGCTCGCGCGAACAAAACGCTATTTCAACAGTGAGAGTATAGTGAGTCACTAACTCTGTTGTCGATTTCATAATTCGATCGCTTTCCGTAAAGTTTAATTCATTCATTAAAAAATATTTAGAGAGGATTTTTCGAAAACTCCGACTGATATTTTTGTATTTTATGAGTAGATAATTTTCTACATTTGCAAAAATTCAAGATTTGAAAGAAAATAATTAATGAATTCTAGTGTATTGTATTATTATTTTTTTTTTATGATTGCCGATAAAAAAAGGTTTCATTTTGAAAATGGTGCAATTCTGAAGTATAAAAAACGTCAATATTTATATTTAATACAAAAAATTTAATAAAACGTTTAATTACTTAAAGATAATAACGTGAAAATGACAATCATTTTTTTTTTTTTGATCTATTGGAATCGTTATAGTTTTTTCCGATTTTCAGAAATGAAAAGTTTTTGAAGAATCTTTGTTACATCTACATCTCAAAAATTATTGTAAAGAAAAAGTTTTGGATGTACAAAATTTCTGGAAATGAACCTTTTATCGATTTTGGTTGAAAAAATTTCTTCTTACTGTTTTTACAATTACGAATATAGTATGATAAAATTTTCAAAGACTTTTTGACCATTATTCCAAAGTTAATGTTTTTACTAAGATAAAAATCAATATCATACTTCAAACATAAAGTTTTTCAACAAAATAATAATTAGGAAAAAAATTTCATTCTAATAGTTCAGAAAATTTCAATAAGTCATAATGATGAAACCGTTTTTGATACTTTTTACAATATATAAAATACCCAAAATTGACTCGAAAATTGTAAATCATCGAAAATTAAACTATGAGTTTTAGGATCCAAAAAATTACCTTAAAAAGTTATTTTTAAACAATCACAAGAAATTACTCTAAAATAATATATGACTTGAAGAAATCGAGAATATAATTTATTATCAAAAAATTCTAAACTTAAAAAACTCTTATTCGAAAAATGTATAATAATATTTGCAGACCATTAAAAAAATGACATTTTATTTAAAAAAACTACCCTAAAACTATCTCAAAAATTATTGTAATCCAAATTTTTTGGATTTTATAAATTTTTGAAAATAAATACTTTATTGATTTTTATTAATAATATTCTCGCATAATGTTTTTAAAATTACGCAAACGTAATATCATGAAATTTGAAATACTAATCGAAAAACAATATTTCGATTTAAATGAAAAATAATATAATTCTTGAAACAAAGTTTTTCAACAAAATAATAATTAGAAATAAATTTTTTATTTTAACAGTTCAAAAATTTTCAATGATTTTTATTGACAAAACCATTCATTAAAGTTTTTACAGTGATATATAATTCCCGAAATCCAAAATTGATTCAAAATTTGAAAATCGTCAAATATAAACTAACTTAAAGTTTAAGGATCCAAAAATTTACTTTAAAAGTTATTTTTAAACAATCGAAAGTAAGAAACTCTGAAAAAAAATATGACTTGAAGAAATCGAGAATATAATCATTGAAAAATTGAAAACTGAAAAAACTCTTAATCGAAAAATGTAAAAAAATTTGCAGATCATTAGAAAAATATCATTTCATTTGAAAAATTGCCCCCAAAATATCTTATAGATTGTTATAATGAAGAGGTTTTGGATTTACAAAATTTCTGAAAATGAATCTTCTATCGATTTTGGTTCAGAAAATTCTTTCTTACTGTTTTCACAACTACAAATATAATAAGATAAAATTTTCAAAGACTTTTCGACTATTTTTTCAAAAATTATGTGTTGATTGAGATAAAAATCAATATATCCTTCAAACATGAAATTTTTCAAGAAAATAAGAATTGGAGAAAAATTTTTTATTCCAACAATGAAGAAAATTTCAATGATTTTTACTGAGAAAACCGTTTCTTACAGTTTTTAAAGTGATATGTAATTCATCAAATCTAAAATTTATCTAAAACTAGAAAATCATCGAATATTAATCAAATTTTAAATTTGAGGATCCAAAAAATTACCTTAAAGTGATTTATAAATAATTACAAATAAGAAACTCTAAAGAAAAAATATAACTTAAAGAAATCGAGATTGTATTTATTAAAAAAGTTAAAACTTAAAACACTTTTATTCGAAAAATGTAAAATAATTTAAAGATCATCAAAAGTTTTTACATGAAAGAAAGAAATTGATCTAAAAAAAAAATGGACATAAAATTTGAAAATCGTGAAATATAAACGAACTTTAAGTTTTAAGATCCAAAAATTACCTTAAAAAGTGGTTTTCAAACAATCAAAAATAAAAAACTCTAAAGAAAAAAATAGTATTTGAAGAAATCGAGATTACAATTAAAAAAAAAAAAAATCAACTTAAAAAACTCTAATGCGAAAAATGTACAAAATTTGCAGATGATTATAAAAACTACATATTCTCTGAACAAATTCCCTAAACTATCTAAAAAATTATTGTAATCAAGAGGTTTTGGATTAACAGAATTTCTGGAAATTAATCTAAAAAAATAAATGATATTATAATTTTCAAAATCCGAAATTGATTCAGAATTTGAAAACTATCAAATTTGAACAAACTTCAAGTTTTAAGATCCAAAATCACCTTAAAAACTGGTATTTAAACAATCACAAAAAATAAACTCTAAAAAGAAAAATATAACTTGAAGAAATCGAGAATATAATCATTGAAAAATGAAAAACTTATAAAACTCCTATTCAAAAAATGTAGAATAATTCACAGATCATCAAAAAAAAAAAAAAAAAAAAAAAAAAAAACATTATTATTCAAAAAACCATCACGTTCCTAATTAAAGCACCATTTTTTCAACAGCCACCCAAGAAAACCAAGTTTCACTCAACAAATTCTCGTCTGCGATTCCACGCAAACATTCCCTTTTTTTTCTTTCAATTCCAAAACCGGAACTCGCTTATCGATTCCAGTGGACGCTCATTAACTTCAGAATTCAAGCGACCGCAGAGACCTGAACGAGTAACCTTGAAAAGGAAGAGTTAATTCGCGACTCGGCCAATAACGAGCGCACAAATTTAAGCGCAGGTGCGCCATTTTTTCCATTATTTTTACCCCCCAAGACAGAGAAAAACACGCAACATTTTCGTTTATCTCTCTCACTCTCTCTCGCGACTCGCGAGGTCGTCGAGTTTCTTAATTGGTTAATTAGCGAGTACGGTATGACCGTTTAACGATCGTTTTTTTTATTTTTGTCTTACGGTTGTTATTGTTTTTTTGTTTCAGGTGAGTGACATTTTCGAGGATCGAAGCGGAGATTTGGGGTTTCTGGGTTCGAGAACTTAAGTGATTTAATAAGTAATTAAATAAATTCAATTCAATTTTCAATTCGAATAACTTCAATTCATTAAATTCAATTAATTAAATTATCTAAATAAAATAAATGAATTCAATTCATTAAACTAAAATAATAAATTCAATCAATTCAATCAACTAAATTATTTAAATAAAATAAATGAATTCAATTCATGAAACTAATGAAATTAATTGAATAAATTCAATTAATGAAATTCATTTATTAAATTAAATAAATTCAATCAATGAAATTCATTCATAAAATTAAATAAATTCAATTAATTGAATGCATTACTTGAATGAAATCAATGTAATTAACTAAGCAAATGCAATGAGTAAATAATTAATTAAACAATCAAGTCATTAATTATAAGAATTAAATTCATTTTAAAAAAAGTAGGTTTAATTGGATTAATTCAATTATTTACGCTAATTTTGAAATTTCAGATTGAGAATATTGTAGCAAAAAAAAAGAAAAATGAAATTTTTAATCCTAGTTTTCAATTTGTTAATAACGTGGAATATATATTAGCTTAGATGCAGTTATTTAAAAAAAAAAATTCTGAATTTTATGATAAATATTCACGTTTTGCTCGGCGTTGGCGCTTCGCTTTCGAAGGTTTATTGCTTGCCTGTTAATGTAAACGCGACGATAAGAAACTAGTAGCGGAGTTTAATAATCGATACCTTATCACTGGAGGTTAATTAAATATTTTCCGTTCGCAATCTCGACTGAGAATTTTTACCGCGGTAATCGACCGAAATGAAAAATTATCTGACAGGAAAAGTATTCGAAAAGCCACGATTAGCGTGCTTTTAATAATCCTCGCAGTATGCAAATGAAGGAATTTCAACGGTTTGGAGAATTTCTAGATAAATCTTTGGAGTTGGGAGGAATTTGTGAATAATTGGGGAAATTTCATGTAAATATTTATCAACTCTTTTGAATATCGAAATTATCTAGCAATAATTATATTTAAAAAGAACTACAGAAAGTTTCTGGTATTTGAGGACACAAAAATTATTTTCAATATTTGGTGCATTTTTATTAAATAATCTGTATATGTTGAATAAAAAAAATTAATAGAACGTTTAATTTAAAATCATTATTTATGAAATAATTGTTCATAAAGAAAAATTGTTTAAGAAACAATTGAAGGTAGAAATTAAGGTGAAAATAACAATAATTTTTTTCGACCTATTTAATTCATTATAATTTATTCCGATTTTCAAATATAATAAGTTTTTGAAGAACCTTTATAACGTGTATTTCAAAAATTATTGTAAAGAAGGAGTTTTGGGTTTACAAAATTTTTGGAAATAAATCTTTTATTGATTTTGATTGAAAAAATTCTTTTTTACTGTTTTTTCAATTACAAACATAATACGATGAAATTTTTAAAGACTTTTCGACTATTATTTCAAAAATAATGTTTTGACTGAGATAAAGATCAATATGCAAGAAATTAAAAGAAGTCAAAATAGCAACAATTGTATTAAAAAATAAAAATACCGAAAATTTCCGGGATTTGGGGACAAATAAATTATTTTCGATATTTGATGGATTTGAATTTATTAATTTGTAGAATTTAAATCATCTGTTGGAATCATAAAAAAATTTTTGTATCGAATAATTTAAAAAAATCGTTATGAATCTATTAAGAAATGTTAAATTAATATATTATTAGTTAAATATTTAATTTTGAGTTCGATAAAGCGTCAGTAAAATAGTTATTTCTTTTAAACCTAATTAATTTTTTCAACATAAATAATTTTAAAACATATATTGGTGATTTTTGTATTTTCTCCGTTTTTTAAACCAAATTTAAAATTCGTAAATGTAGAAAAATCTCGAGAATGTGTTATTTAAAAATGTAAATGTTTATAACTTTTTTTGAAATATCGTAATTATCCACCAAAAATTATATAAAAATTAGAAGCACTAAAAATTTCTGAGATTTAGAAACCTAAACATTACTTCAAATATTTAATGCTCTATATTTAATTGATATGTGTAATTAAAATATTTTGTTGGAACCATAATTAAATCAATCCGATCAAATAATCAACAAAAAATCCTGATAAATCAATGAATAAATGTTAAATAAGTATATTGATTCATATGACTTATTTTTTGGATAAAGCTTCAATAAAAAAGTTTTTTTCTTTTGAACCCAATTAATTTTTCCATCTGAAATAATTCATAAAGATATATCCCTTATTTTTGTATTTTTTAGATCTTTAGACTTTATTTAAAATATGTCTCCGAAGTTCTAAACGTTTAAAAATAAACCAGAAAAAAAGGTTTTATTGTTCCTAGTAATTGAAATAAGTCATAATTATTGGTATGTAACGAATATTATTGGAAGTTTCTTATTATTTTTAATTTTAATCATGACTGGAATCGAAAATCAATTTTTTTCGTGTTCGTTTATTTTACAAACGTTTGGAACTTGAGACACATTTAAAATTCTTAAATATAGAAAAATCTCGAGGATGCAATATTTGAAGATGTAAATATCCATAAAATTATTCATAAATTATTTCAAATATTAATTAAAATCCTCTGTTCAAGCTACAATCTAATTTGTTCAGATAAAATGATTTCCAAAAATCTTAATGACCCCATAAATAAATATCTAATGAACAAATTGAGTTAATTAACTAAACCTCAGTTAAGCAAGGCGTCATGAAAAATTTTTTTCTTTCAAACCATCTTAGATTGATCGGTAAAATCGCGTAACTCTCGTGCTAAGTATAAATTTCTAGTATGACTCATTGTTTAGGCGCACGCAACTTGAGAAAAAAAAAATACAGCTCGATGTGAAAACGATCGGGTGCTAATAAAGTCAGTCGCGCAACAACTACTATTCCCACGTGCAAAGACAGTCTTTTGCAAGAAAAAAGTTTGAATTTTTTCATAATGAAAAAGTATGAATAAATCAAGATTGCACAGTGCATGGGTTTATCGAGGTTAATCAATGGAAATTTCATGTTCTCACTGTAACACTTTTGCAAATTCTACGATTTTGCAAACGATTACATACAAGAACAAAATTGATGATTTCTCAAAGAAACATAAGATGATTATTTTTCACATTATATTATTATTTCTTTCATTTTCAACGTTTTGAATTTCAAGAAACATCGATTTCAAGCTTCCCCTTTTTTTTGACGATATTGGAATTCTTGCAATCTCGGAAATTTTCAAATGGCTGACATAGTTTTTAAATTCCCCATATCAATGACGTTCCTACAATTTCGCAAATTGTTCAAATATTTCAATTTCATAATAGTTTTATGCATTTTGGGAATGTTAATTTTCTTGCAAATTTCAAAATTATAATAATGTACAAGGTTCATAGAATAGGGAAAATGTACGATGATCTATACCCATAACTTCTTTTCAAGTATTTATTTCTCGGTTCTTTTTCATTTCTTTTACCATGCGATTAATTGGATAAAAAATTTTAGTCGACAAATTTATGAATGAGAAACACTGAATTCGAATCATGAGATAATGATTCATAATTTTTTGAACGAAACAATAATTCGGTCTCGATATGTGATTAGAACGATAGTAATCCAGTGTAATAAAAAATTAAATTCAAAGAGTGGAAAATTAGACCGCCCCCCCCCCTTCGCCACCTTATCACTACCGGGGCTCTGCCCCTGAGCTTAACCGATTCGCGCTGTAAAAATGGCCACGTGCGTTTTATCGCCGTGTTCGGAGAAAATCCGCTTTTTCTTTGCGCCGAAGAGTTTTTCTCGAGCTACTATGGAAAAGCGGGAACCGTTATCCTGCAGGAGATTCCTGTTTGTCAGCTCGCGGTATCCGCAACGCGAGCCTTAATCTCCTGAACGAGACAGGACGATGTTACTTTATCATGTCGCGTACGCCTCAGGTCAGAGTATCAAAAACTTATCAGAATTATACGATGGGAATCCGAGGTCGAGGTCCCTGTCAAGTGCACTACACGCTGACCAATTCCTAAAGTATTTCGGTTTTTATCGATGAATCGTTCATAGAAAATCCTCAATTTTCAGTATTTTTGCATTTTCAACGAATTTGAAAATGCCCAATAAATTCTTCTCAAGAAAACTATTGTCAAAGTAAGTGAAATATTTTTGGAACCACGTGAGTCGAAATTTCGTCTTGAATTTTTGAATTGAAACAGTCAATAGTCGGAATTTGCAGGTAGAAATGTTTAAAGCTATTCATTTTGACTTTTTTCGAATTGAAAATTGTAATCTGATGTGAAATGCTTTTTTTGTATTGCACCTTAATAAATTGTATAGCGTTATTTCAAAACGAATAATAGTTTAACGCTTACAACTATTTTTCACAACTTTATTAATTTATCAATTATTATTTTGAATAAGTTGAATTTATACCCATAACTTCTTTTTGTTTATTTATTTCTCAGTTTTTTTCATTTCTTTTACAATGCAGTACATTGAATAAGAAATTTTCATCTACAAATGTATGGACAAGAAACACTGAATTATTGATAATAAAACAAATCATTTTTTGAATAAATTTCTAGGAATACAGTCAAGTGAATATTGTGTAACAAAATACTAAAAATTTTCAAAATTCCTGTATCTAAAACATCATTATCCCAAATTTTTCTGACCTTGAAATTTTGAGTTTTTTCATTATTTGCATAGTTGTTGTTGAATAATTTATTGATTGCCTTTTTCACATTGATTTTGTAGAAAATTCAAATAAAATAATTGCCAGAAATAATTATTAATATTGAAGATTAAAAAAGATTGATTCTCAATTAGTTGATACTATTAAGGTGAATTTATTATTTAAATAATAATTCAATAATAAAAGTAAGAATAATAATAAGACAAGGTTACTGCAATATTCTTTGTTTATTAATTTATTTTCATATTTTATTGATAGTCCTAACAATTTTATGATCTTATTATTTATTATTTTTAATAAGTTGAATCTGAAAAAAATTTGCATCTTAAAATTAGTGAATGAGAAACACTAAATTCAAATAATGAGAAAATGAATCATCATTTTTCCAAAGAATTTATAGGAATACAGTCAATTGAATATTCTGTTACAAAATACGCAAAATTCTCAAAATTCCTTTATCTAAAATATCAGCATCCCAAATTTTTCTGATCTTGAAATTTTGAATTTTTTATTCTTTGCGTAATTATTGTTGAATAATTTAATAATATTCTTTTTCACATTGATTTTGTTGAAAATTCAAATAAAAATATTGCAAAAATAGTTATTAACATTGAAGATTAAAGAAGATTGATTTTCAATCAGTCGATAGTATTAAGGTGAATTTTTCATTGTAATATTAATTCAATAATTAAATTAATTTTTGTAATCGAACGAAAGTACTAAAATATTCTTCATTTTTTAGTTTTCTTCAAAATTTGATTAATAATCCCAACAGTTCTTGAATTTAAAATTTGTTTTCAATTAGTTGAATCTATACCCACAACTTATATTTTTATGAATTGACTTGTCAGTTTTTTTTCATAATTTTACCATGCAGTATATTTAATAACAAAATTTCCATCTTCAAATTCGAGAACGAGTAACAATGAATTTAAATGATAAGAAAATGAATCATCATTTTTTAAAAGAATTTATAGGAATGTAGTCAATTGAATATTGTGTAAAAAAATACTCAAAATTTGTAAAATTCCTGTATCTAAAATATTTATAATCCCACATTTTTCTGATCTTGAAATTAAAAATTTTTCATTAATTGCATTACTTTTGTTGAATAATAATATAACTGTTTTTTTTTACTTTAATTTTGCAGAAAATTCAAATACAAAACTCGCCAGAAAAAATGGTTAACATTGAAGATTAAAAACGATTGGTTTTCAATCAGTCAATAGTATTAAGATGAATTTTTCATTGAAATATTAATTCAATAATAAAATTAATGTTCATAAATAACGCTAATAACTACAAATTTTGAAATGAAAATGAAGTTGAATATACATTCAAAGAAGTTGAAATGAATACGAGCTTCAAAAAAATGATAATAATGAAAATCCCATACTTCAAAGACATGTTTTGTAGTGTGAGACTTGATTTCCTGGTTTTTGGAAGTGTATAATCTTAAGCAAATCCGCGTTTATCGACGTTTCAAAAGCGATTGGAGGCGATTAGTTGGCGCGAACGTATATCGGAGTCATTTCTATTTTGACGTATCTACTTTCCGAGTCGGTCGAATCGGTGTTATATAAAGACGAGGAAACCTCCGGTTCACCCTGATCCGGCTTTGATCTGACCGCTTTATCGGATTATATACCCCGCGATCGAAACACGCCATCATTTGCATTAAAGTTGCCACGTATTGTTGATGTTTTGTTTTCACTCAAGGTTTTTCGCCCTTTTTTTTATTTAAAAAATTGTGTTCCCTATTTCTACGAATTTCGATAAAAATATTTCAATTAAAATTCGATTCTCTCTTCTACAATTATCGTTCTGAACCTCAACAAGCACTCGACGGCCCGCCGCAAACTGAATTTCTTCGGAACCCATTCCCCATTCATCCCAAATGTTTTAAATTATTCACAAACGTATCCCAGTCTCGATAAACGATGACTGGGTAGTTGAAATTGTCGGAATTTCTTTAGCAAACGCTGAATAGCTCTTGGTTTGAAGAGGCACTCGACGGCCCGAAAAATATATTCCGCGATAAACGACATGCCATCGATCGTACGTTATTCGAGGGACCCAGAAATGAGACAAAAGGGCTAAAAGGGCTCAGTTTCTTTGTGGGAAGCGTGAAGTGGTCCTCGAAATGCGCTGCGCACTTGGCTAGCTGTCGGGTCATTAAGCCCGAATCGCAATGAACGAATAAATTAAGCGCAACTCGGCTCGTTTAAGGTGCGAGGTTCGTTGCCCGCAATCGCAAAGGAAAAAACCACTTTTCGTGACTAGTGGTGAAAATTTCATATTTTCCCTTACGAGAAAAACCCTTTCAGGAGGTTCGATATGGCGAAATTAGATCACAAAAGGTAAAATGGATGCAATCAATGTTAGAAAGCGCATCACGTGTAACTCGTAGCAAGGAATCCTGAGCATAAATAACGTCCTCGAGTAAACGTGAAAAACGAGTGTAATGAAATATACACGACTCGTGTGGTTCTTTTGAGGGCGAACTGGTTCGATATATAAAGTGCGGCACTCGGCGTACTGCAGCAGCAGCAGCAGGAAAGTGCCCGATCGAGCGTGCGATACGCAATAGAAATAGATCTAGGCCGGCGATTATGCCAGCAAGTGACGCCGTAATTGTCACAATTGGCACTTGGCAAAGCGCTTTTCAATGACGATTCCGTGTGAGAAAAATAACCATCGTCTCCCGGATGCTTTTTATGAAGGGCCAACTAAAATATAAAAAATTTTCGAAAGCTCGCATTCATTAAAATTAACTATAATGAAAAAACTTTTTCAAAATCCTGATTTGTTGATTTAGGTGACTTTAAAATAACAGTAATAAAATTGATTACATAAAGTTCAATGATTTGATATCTGTAACTAACCCATTAACGCCTGAACGGACGTTTTTTCCTGCGAACTTTCCGGCCTTAAAAAAAAATGATTTAATGAGTTTCTAAAAAATCGAGCCAAAGTTTT
>JAPYZL010043155.1:0-16459 GCA_030522825.1 Platygaster orseoliae
AAAAAATTGACAATTCATTCAAAATAAAAATTTAAAAAATGACAATTAATTGGAAAAGAAAAATTAAAAAATGGACAATTCATTCAAAATAAAAAATAAAAAATGGAAAATTCATTGGAAAATAAAAATTGAAAAATTGACAATGCATTCAAAAATAAAAATTAAAAAATTTACAACTCATTGGAAAATAAAAATAAAAAAATTTACAATTCATTCAAAAATGAAATTGAAAAATTGACAATTCATTCAAAATAAAAACTAAAAAATGGACAATTAATTGGAAAATAAAAATTAAAAAATGGACAATTCATTCAAAATAAAAAATAAAAAATGGACAATTCATTGGAAAATAAAAATTGAAAAATTGACAATGCATTCAAAAATAAAAATTAAAAAATTTACAACTCATTGGAAAATAAAAATAAAAAAACTTACAATTCATTCAAAAATGAAATTGAAAAAATGACAATTCATTCAAAATAAAAACTAAAAAATGGACAATTCATTGGAAAATAAAAATTGAAAAATTTACAATCCATTCAAAAATAAAAACTAAAAAATGACAATTCATTGTAAAATAAAAATTGTAAAATTGAAAATTCATTCAAAAATAAAAATTGAAAATTTGACAAATCATTCAAAAATTAAAAATTAAAAAATCGACAGTTCATTCGAAAATTAAAATTAAAAAATTGACAATTCATTCAGAAATCAAAATAATTACATGTGAAAAAAAGGCAAAAAAGATTACATTACATAAATAATGTGATTTGTGAATCTAGTGATTCAAAACAAAAAAAAAAGACATTTCGAATTCGCCTTGACTCATTGCTGCGATTACACTTTTTCACAAGTATTAAATGAAAAACACTCTTCTGCCGACCTAACTCCAATGGCTGCGACGAACAAATGACGAACGACAACGAACTAAGTTAAACAAAGTGGCAGAGACAAATAAGTGAAGATCGATTTAATGGTTGTTAACGGTTTTCCGGGCATATGCGCAGATAATACTGCGCATGAAAATGAATTCTATAATACGTCTCCGCCATATCCTCCGCAATTCTCTGCCGTGTTAAATATCAATATCATTTAACATAAGCATTCAAAATCCGCGCATTTTAATGTGATGTGCGCGCATTTCATCCCTTCAAAACAGCCAACTTCAGGACATGATGAACTTTTTTAGATTGGATTTCAGAATATAATTATATCATATTTTGTTATAATATATATATTTAATATATTTTGTTATAATATATTTATTTTTATATATATATATATATATAAATTCAATATAATCATTTAGGTATATAATATAAATAATTATATTGAAATTCATAATTTGAAATAATTTTTTATAAAATTATAATCGAAATTGTGTATGAATAATTTTATAAAAATAAATATGCATAAAATGTTTAATTTCTAATTTTATAATCCATCGACCTAAAGCGAGATTTTTCATAAATGAACTTAGTTATTTCGAAAAAAAGCTCTTAGAATTGAAAAATTATTGTTTCGAAATCACTGTTCAACAAAATTTGCCTTTCGGAAAATTTTTGGTAAATTTTTGCAAAAATGGATACCTTGGGTCATCGATAAACAAATTCCAAAATTGTTTCGAAAGTTTATTGCGATTTTTTGAGTTATTCACAATGATAAATATATCAATTGAAAAACCTTTAAAATACGTAGAATTTCACAAAATAAAAATACTGTAATGAGAGAAATTCATTTCAACAACTTTTTTTATGAAAAAATTATTTAATTTTTTGAAGCGCATCATGAAATAAGTCTGAAGTAACTGATTAAAGTAACTTTTTTTTCACGAAAAAAATTACCTACATAAATTGATTCCTCATTATGGTATTTTTACATTTTGAAATCAGACTATTTTACGAGTTTTTTAATTTATATTTACATATTAATGCAAGCAACTCGAAGAATAGAATTTATCTTTCAATGTCCTTTTGGAGTTTGTTAATTGATTACCCAAAGCATTTTCGCAAAAATTTACCGAGTATTTTTTTTTTTTTTTTTTTTTTTTTTTTTTTTTTTTTTTTTTTTTTTTTTTTTTTTTTTTTTTTTTTTTTTTTTTTTTTTTTTTTTTTTCTTTTTTTTTTAACTGTATTTTTCATATTTCTTGTACTTCCAAATTTGGCTGTTTTCTTGTATTTTTTGTCTTTCTCTTAATTAATCGTAATATTTGCAGAAATAATTAAAATCTGATCCAAAACATTTCGATCAAAATATGCAATTTTACTTCGTATGGTAGGTACATTGCATAAAATTTCAAGAAAATTACAGTTTCTTTATTTTTACTGAATTCTCAAAATTCTCCAAAATCAACAAAATTTACCGAAGTTTAATAGATTTGTAGAAATTTTAAAATATCCTTACAGTTATTCACGATCTTTGAAATTGACCATATTTTTTCATTTTTTGAAATCATAAAAATCGTGAAATTTTCACTTTCAAAATTATTCTACAATTTCAGTACGACAAAACATATGAATTTGGAAAATTTGTAGTTTGACGAAATGTTAAGAATTTCCTGAAATTCTACGCATTCTTTAAATCACACAATCAATTATTCAATTAAGTCTCTTCAATTCTCTCTTCCTCTTTTTTTTTCTTATTACTTCTAGAAGATTCTTCCCAACAACAAAAATAAATAAACATTGAAAGGAAAATCATAATACCCAATACCCACAAAAATATGCAAAATCCAAAAACGCAGCTATAAAGGAAAGTAACGGGAAATTTTTTAAAACAAGCCAAGTCGTTCGAGTTAATAGAACGAGTTCCCCGCAGTTCTGCATTTATAATTAACAAATTTATAATAATTACATGGCATAATCGAAGTTGGTCATTATTATGAAGCACGGCATACGTAATGAGGATGAGAGGTAAAGACGTCGTGTGATTATTTCATCGTCTCGCGTAATGAAACAAGTTTGTGGAGTATCAACTTTTAGCCAGGAAACTGGAAACTCCAATAATAATCACCAACTTTCTAGACTCGCGCAATTTTTTGGCGAAAGCTTTAACAAGTTTCGATTCACTACTGTTTAAATAACGTGCAATTACTTTCGTGGGCAAAAAATTTGTGACTTTTGCATTTTTAATGAGTGACGGGTGAAAAATGATAGATAATTAATTTTAAGTTAGTAAAATGTTACTTGTGAACTTTTATTCAGTTTATGTTTAAGGTATAGGTTTTCGAGGACATTTCGTGACATTCGGGAATGCTCGGGTGTGTTCGGAAGTGTTCGGGTATGCTCGGAATTGTTCGGGTATGTTTGGAATTGTTCGGATATGTTCGTAACCCAACCTAACCATATTGAGTTAGGGTTAAGTCAGATTAGGTTAGGGTTGACTTAACCAGCGGGATAAAGTTTTTTTATTATATAAAGAAATTATATATTTTTTTAATAATTTATTTAAGTGAAAATATAAAAGGTAACCTATTGAAAATTCCTGAAATAAAAATAAATCCACAACATAGGTCCAAAAACATCGGAAAACTCGTTAGTCGTTCGATTTCAACCTGATCATTAAAGGGCCAATGTTCAATGATCTCATGAGCTCGCGTGAGGCTCATCTGACGTATCTTATCTCGACTGCGTGCAACTCTTTTTACGCTATTCCAAGAGCACCACTCGACGTTCGCACTCGCAGCAACGAAAGCTCACGTATCCGCAGCAACAGGTGTCGTTTCTCTCTTTTTTTTTCCTACCGGGTGCGTGGTACACGCAGCATAATAATGTATTAATTGGCGTTGGCAGGTGCTGTCTTGAAAATTAAAAAAATGAAGTTAAGCGTTAAATAATGGAGACGACTATGAGAATTCATCTACATTGAAAATAAACTATAATATACACTTGGAACATAAAGTAACTTGAACTTTAATTAAATACGAACTCAAAATAGTACATTGTGCACCGAGGAGCCTTATTTTGCCGTTCGCGGACGAGGTAGATGTTTTCTGGACGAGTCCAACGCGCAATGACGGGGTCTAAGGGCAGAGCCCCGGTGGGGGTAGGAGAGCGAAGCCCCTCGTATAGAACAAAATTCGATTTAATTAAAAAGAAATGAACCTAATATAATGATAAATAACAAATGACAATACCGCCAATAATAATAACAATTTAGTAATGATATAATCTATAGATAATGAAAAACTTAATAAAAAAAAGAATGTCATTTAAACAGTAACTATAATGGTGTGAATATGTTCGTTGTATCATTGTTCACAATATACGTCATTTGTAACGAAGTATTCGCACATAATTATTTCAACATTTTTTTATTCAACGTGTTAAATTTATAAAGAAATCGTATATCCTTGTCTCCCATGGTTTTCCTTTTTTTTTCTGAACCGCGCATTAGAAAAAAATTAAAGTATATATAACTGGTCAACGATCCATATGGTTTTTTTTCGCGACGGTTGCAATTCGACTGGATTTTGTGATAACATTTGGCTCGTTAATTAAATCGTGTATAAAATAATCATAAAGACAATAAAATCTGATGCTATTTTTATTCTTGTTTGTAGTTACGACAACTACAATTATAATTAATCATAAATAAAAAACATGGTAATCGTATTCCTCGAAATATGTGTGATAATGTTTTTCAAGTTCTTGACGATACTCTGAAAACTTGAAAAGTGAAGAAAAATTATGAAAAACTTTGATAACTAGGAAAATTTTTTATAACACTTGCGAAGATTCGCAAAGGATGTGTTGTGTTTAAAATTTTGACTGTTTTGGAAAATCAAAAAGCACTTAAAATTCACAAGATTGTTAACAATTGAGTAAAAAACAAACAATTTCTAGAATTTCAGACAATTTTTACAAACCTCGATGATTTTTTTTATTATTATAATTCTTTGAGATAATATGCATGTTATATTTATGTTTTATATTTTTGTAAACAAAAGTCGTAATTTAACTTTTTTCTGAGATCAGTAGAAATCTGAAAAAAAAAAAATCATAAAAATTCTACATAGTCTTATTAATGTTTCCCAATACGAACAATATTATAATATAAATACAAAAGATCTGAAAAAATACTCAAATCCGTGGGAATACGTTTTACTTAAAAATCTATCTAGGGTGTTGAATTGTTCTATATAATAATTGAATTGTTTTTTATACATAAAAGTCTATAACAGAAAAAAACATAATATTGAAATCTATAATTATATTTCAGAAAATTTCCCAAAATGCATAAATTCTGAAAAAATACGTAGAACAAAGTACTAGAAATTTATGAAGATATTGTTATCTGAAAAATCCATAAAAATACAACAAAATTTTAATTGTATTTCAATTATTACAAATTATCTAAAAAGCGAAATTTACAAATAGTTGTTACAAACACGAAAAATAGAATATAATCCTAATAAAATTATTTTAGAATTTGTTTACTTAATCAATTGGTATAAGTATACTATTTTTATTTGTTGAAAAAGTAAAAGAAAAAATGACTTTATTCCATACATAGAATATTCACTAAATATTCGGTCACATATATTGAATCTTACTTATTTGACCGTCGACCGTTAAATTATTTTTTTAAATAGTGGGAATCTATTAATTCATTAATCACTTAAAAAATTCTATTAATTGAATAATAGAATTTAAAACTATGTGGTTAGTGAAAATGTCATTAATCACATTAGTGATAAATTCAATAATTGTTTAGTCGTTTCAAGAATTTCACTAATTGAAAGGTAAATCACTTACCTACTAATTGAATTAGTAAAAACTTTACTAATTCAAACTGAGAGACTACATTAATAACTCACTCTGTGAATTCGGGTAACAATCATTTGGGGAAATAATCATTTCGTGAATTCGGTGAAATGTCCGTTCGAGAAAATGATCGGGATCGATCCTCGCGAATATCCCTAGCACCTCGCCTCAAATTCAGGCCGTGTCCTGAAAACCGAGGACGCCCGGCGACTTCGGTAAAGGGGTAGTTGAGCCAGCTCCGCGAATTCCTCGCCACCGTGGGTCCGGTGCCCGGCAACGTGGTACAGTTCCCACGTTGCCGCAGCCGCGCAAGGTCCCGATGGGAGAGAGATGAGATGCACCCCGGCCGCGGGGAATGCGCGCCCCGCGCGAGTGTGAGCGAGCGAACTGGCCGTGGTAGAAGGAGAGAAAAAAAAGCGCGAGGCCTCTCTCCCACACACGGTGGCGCTAAAATAAAATGACCACTGTGGAATGCCGAAGCTCCGGGCCAAGCGCGCCGCGGAAAGAGCGGAAGGACGAGGGGCCCCGGAGGCACGGGGGGAGGCGAAAAAGAGGAACAAGAGCTGCCAGAAGAAGGGCCCACGAGAGCAAGAGGAGAAACTATAGAAAGAGAGCAAAAGCCGCGGGACTTGGCGAAAGACCGGGGTTTTGTGTGATAGAGTGAGAGGGGGGTGGAGGGGGAGGGGAGGGCCGTGAAGCTTTTCTCTCGAATCGCGCGAAGGAAAGCTGGCCTGCATTCCCATCGACGCGGGCATTCCTTCGGGGCCCCGTGTCTCGGACCCACGTAGGACCCACGTCAGGAAACAATGTTACATACGCCCAAGGGCGGGTACGGGGGTAGGGGGGCGATCACCTCTTCAAGAGTCCGAAAAAAGATGAGAGGTTTCGTTTATATGTATGAAATGTGTAGGCGAAATATTGGCAAATTTGTTTTATTGTTTGTTGATGGTGAGTCATTGTGAATGCCGACATGTGGGTTGTCATTTGCGATTTCGCTTGGGATTTCCAGGGTATTTAGGTAATTGGGAGGAGTTTTTTGTTGAGGTTTTTTGTTTTTATTGTTTTTGAGTGACAGAAGATATGCTTAATTTATAATAAGAAAAATTAGGTTTGTAGATTTGAAAGACATCAAAATTCTGTCGAATCACCAAAACATCTTACCATTAATTGGCCAGCCAAAATATTTGTTGAACCAACAAAAATTGCGTTCCTCTAAACCTATGAATCACGCAATCATTATGCGCAAATGCTCTCCTAGCCTAGTACGAACAGAGAGATCTTTTGTCGGAGCATCCTGTCCAGTGTCGAAAATAGCCAAATCGGAAACGACGTTGTTCGGAGGCTCGGCGCTCCGTTCTCGGGTGTTGAATGTAGCCGGTATCGCAGGTGGTCCGTCGTGATGGAAAATGGTCCCACACCGGCGCTGCAGGTGCCTAGGGGTCCCCTTAATTCCCTGCATACGTATACACATCTATTTTCGGGCCCCGTGTTGGGGTATACATAACGCAAACAACGCCTAGACAAGGTCGGCAAAAGAAGAACACGGCTATTCGGAAAAGTGGAATGACGGATGAATGAGAGGTAACGAGACTTTTATGAATGGCCTCCCTTTTTTTTCTTTGTCCCGGCTCACTCGAGTGCAATTTAACGCTGGGCCCAAAAAACTCGAGATGCTCTCTTCCTTCCTATTATTATGTTACCCGTTGTGGACCGCACTTTCGGAAAATTATGGCCCGCGGGATCCCCCATTCAGGTGGGAAAATTGATTCGTTTAACGGGCCACAGATTGCACAATGGCAAACATTCATCGTCATTCTCGAGATATATTTTTTTCCTGAAATATGGAAACTGCCCGGCTCGAAAAAAGGAAACAACCACGACAATGGTCCCACCGGCTACACTCGAGAGAAGGACACCTGCAGAGGCTCTCATCTGCTCTCGTCCACTGCTTCTTCGGTCGTTTCGTCAGATGTTAGGATGATGCAAAACATTTTCATTTCTATGACTCGTAACAACGAGATTCGCTCGAAACCCTGATATCTACACGGGAAAAACGTGTTCAATTGGACAATCGTTCCCACCATCTCCAACTCCCATATCTGTACCTTATCAGGGTCTTGATAACGGGTGCAAATGAGCTTCCTTTTTTTGAAGACTATAGATCGAACGATTATATAACTAGTGTGGAATTTCCTTTCATTAAAATCAACAGCTGACTCATACTGAAACAGCTTCCGCATTACTTCAAGATGACATCTTGTCTATTCCTTGTTTTGGCTCTTCTGTTTCACGCTCATATTTCATCTGTTTGGTCCATTCACTTTCTTGGTCGTGACTATCTCCAGATCTCTATAATATACCGATTTCTCAGCAGCATCCCAGTGACAATGTCATCAGGTGTTAGGACTCCAACATCTTTGATGCGCCCAATTAGTGTTTTTAGTAATCCCCCATGCTTTCGGTCTTCAATCATGTACTAAGTAACAAATTACATGTACTTGGCTGGAGAAGAATACTTGTACGCAATGAGTGGTACTTTCACGAAGCATTATCAGAGACGGTCATGCAAACGCGATGATGACCGCGATGATGATGATAATGGGAATGTGAGAAATTTCGAGTGAGTTGGGTTCTGTGCGTGCCGCAGCGGACAATGCCGTGTTTCATCATCGGATTCGACCGGTTTGGACGAGTTCCAACGAGTCCAAAGTACCCGCCGACTCGAGTGGAGAGAGCTAGCACGACATTAACAAAATTCCAGGTCGGATCGAATGAAATCAATATATCCCATGCCGTTTCTGAAATGCTCCTCGAGGCTCTCAAGAGCGGAAATCCTGAAGTAAATCTTGAGATTATGGCGAAGAGAGAGAGAAAGAGAGAGAGAGAGAGGGTTGGCCATCCTTCTGCGTTTTATGTTGATGAAGAGGTACGGAAGAGCTTTTGGGATCTGGTACAAGTTTGACTACATATTTGGAATGGTAATTTTATAGATTATGTATCTAATTATTAGGGCAGCCGACAATATTTACAATAAAAGTGGTAAAATTTTTATTTGGAAAAGCAGGAGACTTTCCTCCCACAACTTTTTTTTTAACTTTTTAACTGCCATCGAAAATCAATAATATTTCACTGAACATTATAACGCATCTATAGTGAAACCTACAGAATACCCCACCCGATAAGAGTCAAAGTTACAAGGTCTTCTGAAAGTTCGTAGATGAAGAGCACTCCCTTCTGACATATCTATCAAGGGATGTTCCGTCCCCCAAACAACCCCTAAAGCAACTCAAGTAAAGCAGCAACACGCAAGAAGAAATAAATTAACGACATTTGGAGCCCAAACAAATCGTTTTACTCCCCTAGGAGTTCTAAGAAATCACTTCATTCTCCATTTTCCTTCGAAATCAATGCCGAAAAAGTTATTCGCAATCAATGCCAGCGAATCAGGGCGCGTTCTCGACTACGACTACCCCGATAGAAAACGATTGACGCACTTTTCGGTCGTTCATGTTTGCGATAACAATATGTATCAATCATTTATACATGTTTGCATATTCTTATTGTAGGGATTTTATGGTCTGACTTATGTTGTATCTTATGTTGTGTGTTAGAAAAGTTGAAGATTTACTTTGATTGGCCAGTTTCAACCTCGAATAACTTCTAAAATGAAAAAAAAAAGGCTCAGAATTTTCAAGGTATCGATCCCTTGCCTTTTGGAACACACTGTACACTCAGGTATAGCCGAAATCTCGGTGGCCCTTGGTCCTGTTGATATTCCTTTTTCTTTTTGCGAAATGGCTCTCGAATTCCTTTCTGGCAATTATTTTATCGCGCTTATTCATTTACATTTCGCGTGCGTATTACACGGGGAACACGTAATATATGTACGGGAAGGAAAGAAGAAGAGAAGGAGCCGGCGAATGCCGCGACGACGCCTCGGCCGGTCCCGAACTCGAAGAGGGATATTTTCGAGGCGGCAAAATCGATCGGGATGAACATAATTCTCGCTCGCCGCTCCTCTACTTATGCCTCGCGTGCTCTCGCCGCTATTCTTTCTTCTCTCCCTCTTTTGTAACGCCCGTATCTCAATCGTTTCACCTTTGTCTCTATCGTTTTTTTTAACCCCTCAAATTTTTTTTTCGCCATCCCGTGCCCCTTTTACCGAACGATCCCTCGTTTTCTAATCAGCGAGGTTTTTGAGATATCCCTGGACCGCCGGCGAGAGTGGGATTTGATTTCTTATATAAATTTTATTCAAGTTTACAGAAATAAGAGCAAATTGTAGGATGGCGTGTATTGTGCATAAATTTTTTGTGCATTGTTGAATTTTCGCATAGATTTATTGTGCGAATTGTAGTTTAGCTTCAAGAAGTGAAAAACTGTTAGTGCGAATTGAAATTATAGCTTGCCCTTCATATACGAGAAAATCGTTGCAACAAACAAGTTTTATAAAAAATGGTAGAATTTTTATAAGAATCTGAAATTTCTTATATGAATTCCCTTATTCATAAAGTCGACTGCTTAAAATTCTTATAAAAAAAAATGTTCTTAAAAATACCAGTAACACTTTAATAAAAAATTTCAAAATCTTATAGAAAAAAAATTATAATATGAAATATCATTATTCATTGAATATTTATGTACAAAATATTTCGTATAATCTTATTTAAAAAACAGTATTAAAAGAATATTAACATTGAAAACGAAAAATGGAGAAAACTCTGAAAATATAGTCATCAACTGAAATTAAAAAATTTAAAAAACATGAAAAATTCAGAAAGACATTTATTTTCAAAAACTGTTTGAATAGACGAATATCTTATAAAACAAATTTTGTCATAAATTTTATGCACAATAAAATTAAAAAAAAATATTTTCTAAAAATTTCTACAGGAAAGAAAGTTTTATGAGAAAAACTTTTTTTTTTAAGTTTTTGTAATGTTGCTATTTTAAAAAAGTTTTTTTAGAAGAATTTTCGAAGTCGATCTTATACACATTTTTATAACGTTTATTCATTATTTATTGAATATTTATTTACAAAATATATCGCAAAATCTTATTTAAAAAAAAGTATTAAAAGAATATTAACATTGAAAACGGAAAATGAAGAAAACTCTGAAAATCTAGTCATCAGCTGAAATTAAAACAAATAACCTGAAAAATTAAAATAGACACTTTTTTGAAAAAACTGTTTGAATAGACAAATTTCTGATTAAACAAATTTTTTCATAAATTTTATGCAGAACAAAATTTTAATTATAAAATTATCATCAAAAATTTCTACAGGAAATAAAGTTTAATGAGAAAAACTTTTTTTACAAAGTTTTTGTAAAGTTGCTATTTTAAAAAAATTTTTCTTAGAAGAATTTTGGAAGTCGATCTTATACATATTTATAAAACGTTTATTCATTATTTATTGAATATTTATTTACAAAATATTTCGTAAAATCTTATTTAAAAAAACCGTATTAAAAGAATAATAATATTGAAAACAAAAAATGAAGAAAACTCTGAAAATATAGTCATTAACTGAAATAAAAAAAGTACAAATAACCTGAAAAATTCAGAAAGACATTTTTTTGGGAAAACTGTTTGAATAGACGAATTTCTTATAAAACAAATTTTTTCATAAATTGTATGCAGAACAAAATTTTTATGATAAAATTATCATCTAAAAATTTCTACATGTAATAAAGTTTTATAAGAAAAACTTTTATAACAAAGTTTTTATAAAGTTGCTATTTTTCTTAGAAGAATTTTCGAAGTCAATCTTATATAAATTTGCATAACGTTTATTCATTATTTATTGAATATTATATACAAAATATTTCGTAAAATCTTTTTAAAAAAAAAACAGTATTAAAAAAATATTAACGTTGAAAACGAAAAATGAAAAAAACTCTGAAAATACAGCCATCAACTGACATTAAAAAGTACAAACAACCTGAAAAATTCAGGACATTTTTTTGGAAAAACTGTTTGAATAGACGAATTTCTGTTAAAACAAATTTTTTCATAAATTTTATGCAGAACAAAGTTTTTATGAAAAAATTATCATCTAATAATTTCTACAGGATATGAAATTCAATAAGAAAAACTTTTTACACAAAGTTTTTGTAAAGTTGCTATTTTAAAAAAGTTTTTTTAGAAGAATTTTCTCAGTCGATCTTATACAAATTTGTATAACATTTATTCGTTATTTATCGAATATTTACATACAATATATTTCGTAAAATCTTATTTAAAAAAAAACAGTATTAAAAGAATATTAACGTTGAAAACGAAAAATGAAGAAAACTCTGAAAATATATTCATCAACTGAAATTAAAAAATATAAATAACCTGAAAAACTCAGAAAGACAATTTTTTGGGAAAACTGTTGAATAGACGAATTTCTTATAAAACAAATTCTTTTTATAAACTTTATGCAGAGAAAAATTTTTATGATAAAATTATCATCTAAAAATTTCTACATGTAATAAAGTTTTATAAGAAAAACTTTTATAACAAAGTTTTTATAAAGTTGCTATTTTGTATAATGTTTATATAAAAATAAAAATCACTAGTAGTATAAATCAGCAACACAAGCAAATTTTTGTATTATTTACAAATATTTTAGAATTATTTTTTTTATAATTATGATTAAATTATCCATATATAATACTATAATTAATAATTGTATCATTTAGAAACATTTGTAAATTTTAGATTACTTATTATAAGTTGATATAATTCTAAACAAAGACATGGTTTTTTCATGAATGTAAAAAATTATAATATACACAATGTTCAAATGCACAAGAAATTTATGTACAACAGATACACTCCCCAAATTATAGTTACGAAAAATGGGGCGATATTAAAAATGATTTATTAAAATGTCACTATTGACCTTTCGCACTGTTCTGAAGAAGACGAAAAACATGAAGTCGAAAACTCTTAGAAGAAATGGAAAATAAAATATTTATTAGGAAAAAGGTTTAAATGATTATAGACTCATAAATATGTACAAAAAATTTATAGAAATGAATTTGTTCGTTTATTTTGTATTTGTTTGTTTGTTTTTTCATGTAACTTCTTGAAAATGTACCCAATTTGGCATAAAACCTCGTACTTGATTTAATGAAGTACACTTTGAGGTTCTGAATTGGCTGAAGTTTCATTCTACTAGTTGACCTTACACTGAATTGGTCTTGTAAGAAACATCTGTTTCCATTACAAGGTTTATTCTCAAACGAATTTTTTCTTACAAGGACTTTTCACATAATTATTGTTATGAATAGATATGTATAATTACAATAAATTCATTCATTACAGTAAATGTTTCAGAGTGAATTCTCACTGTATAAGTGTGAAACTTTAAATAATTTTTCATTGTAGTAAAGTAGTCACTCTAAAGTATTAAAATAAATAAAATTTTATTTTTCAAGGATTAATAGACCTTAGTAGACATTATTTTGCTTCTTTTTTTTCAAACCCAAGTTCAAGTTCGATCCTCAAGATCTTCAAAAATAACCGCCTGGTTCTTGGGTTTCCGATGTATTGTACTGCCGGTTCTGAAATTTGCATTTCGTTAGGCAAACGCTACAATCGCTGAATTTATTCGGACACATTCCCTGAATCGAGGATCAAAGTTTGAGAGGGTTCAAGGAGAGTTGTTAAAGGTCGATTGAAAGAATTAATTTTCTCATTTTACTTTATGAGATCGTTTGAAGGACTTTCCTGGGAACGACATGTGAAAAAAAAACTTGTTACTGTCTGATGAGCAACCTGAAAACGAAAAACTAGAATTCCTTCTTCTTTGCGTTTTTTAAAGTATGCGTGTGTATTATACAGTGCACATAAATTATGCTAAACTTGTTGCTTGTTTCTCAGCGCATTATTCGTCATTAAGATCTTGATTTTTCGATTCGAGCGGCACTGCTGATTTCTGAATGACCCATTGTCGTCCTTGTTGTCGGGCGCGCGTGAAACAATCTCGAGATTCCGAGATCGCGATTCGCGTGTACATATATACACAGTTAAACACACACATACATATTTACCGAGGGACCGTCACGAAGGTATGCTCCCCTCGAAGTCTACCTTAGCCCTCCATGGCCGAATGACTTTCGTCGTGGTTGGGAAAGAGAATCTCAGAGAGGAAATTTAATGTATTTCGAAAACAAGTCTCATATTTTGTAAAATACGAATTGAAGGAGTGCAATTTTATTTAAATTAACTTTTTGGGCACCTGGAGTTTATGTAACTTTTTTTTTTAAGTTTGAAGACATTCTGAAGTACTTTTGGTTGTTTTTTTTACTTTTTTTTTGTACGAAAATTTAAAGCTTTTTAAATTTCAAAATTTCGACTTTGCTCATTCATAGTTGAAACTCAAAAGGTTATTCGATAAAAGTAAAAAAATTTTCATTGAAATTGTTTATGAAATCAATTATTTTGTGTTTTCCACAATTTTTCATCAGTCAACCTCGTGAAGATCGCGATTTCCGGAATAGCGCATTTTGCCCCACAGGTTGCGCATTTTACCCCAGCGTGGAGCAAAATGCGCAGAAAATCATTTTTTTTTAATAAATATATGAGGCATTAGGTTCGACTAGAACTAAAGTTGCCTGAGGCTAAATTGTAGCCACATATGTAGATTACAATATAGTGCCATTCGCAGATCCTCTCAGCCCTTATGCTGCCTCAAAAATTTAATATTATCAAAAACTACGCATTTTGCCCCAGTCTCCCCTAACAAATCGTTACTGGTCAGAGGCGTAGGCAAGGAAAATTTTCGGCCGGTTTTTTTTTCAATAACCCCTACTTTGATATTTATAATTAATAAAATCCATACGTATTTTTTTTGTTTCTTTAGAAAATGGTTATTTCAGAAGATATGTAAATTTTAATTTCGTATATATATATAGATATACTGAGCATGCAAATGACGTCATATAGTAAGAATGACGTCACTTCGTTATACTTTTTAAAACGATGTGTTTTTGTCAATTTTTGAGATATGACAAAAGAAAAAATGAGTGTCTGATATTTTTTGATAAACTAATAACGATATCAGCAATAAAACAATTGATGCAACTTTTTGTCAATTATATGAATTTTGAGGCTTCTATATACATTTAAAAAAATCACAAAATGGGAAAAATGTAGAAAAATCGTGGATATGTCAAAATTTGAAAAATTAGGAAATTCAGATGTTTTGCAAAACTTAGTAATTGAAAGATTTTCGTTATTTGGAATATTTTAGCAGATTTTGGTATTACATCGTAATTTCGTAAAATTTTCCCACTCTAATGACACAGTGAATTATAATAATTTTGAGAATTGACTAAATTTTGTGAAATCCAAATATTCAAGCATATTTCAGAATTGTTAAAATTTTATTGATAAGTAGTCAGACATTTAAAATTTCAGATATTGCAAGAATTTCAATATTGTAAAAACTTACTCGTTTTATGAATATCATTCATAATATTCAATAGTTACTAAAATTCAATAATTTTGTCACATTTGAAACATTTTGCAAACGATAGAACTTTCGCAAAATTCATAAATTATCAATAGTTGAAAAATACTCTGACATGGAACCATCATTCCCAGATGCGCACTTAGGACTTAGTCGTTTATGACATTTTGTTGGGGGCCCCTTAGATAGTAAAACTGCACATTTACTTTTTCCCCATGGCATAGAAAAATTTTTTGTAAATTGCAATATTCGATTTTGGGGCCAAAAATCGCTTAAACCTCATATTATCTCTATAAAAACTCAATTTTTCGATATTGTTTTGCTTTTAACATTATCCAATATTATCGTTAGAAGTCAATACCAGTCAGTTCATATTCTTAAATCAAAGCGTCGCAGAACCGTAATAAAATGGATGAGAATAGCCAAAAATGAAGAAAAATTGCTAAAATTCGAGTTCTTCGGTTTTTTTTCTTCAAAGACACCGTATTATTGATCTTATACTCACATACTTATGCCTTTGTATACTCTATACGATCTTTTCTGATATCAATAACAAAAATAGAAGCAGTGAAAAAGAGAAAAAGTGGAAAATAATAGTTGAACATCAGTTTAAAATCTATTTATTCATCGAATTTTATAGGATATTATAGAAATTTCAAGGAAAATCTAATAGAATGTTCTAGAAAATCACAGAAACATATCGAACTCTATAGAATATTCTAAAACTTTCGAGAAAATTCGAATTGACTGTTTGAGAAAGTTATCCCCACCACTAGACACCTTTTCCAGTCAGCCGGTGAGCTACATAAGCAGTTTCACTTGCATTCTTGCGTCAATTTAAGTTAAAAAAAGTTATAGATTAACAACAACAAAACTATCACAAAATTAAAAAAAGTTATATAAAGAAGTAAAAGTGAAATGGTGGGAAAAAAGATGAAGTAATTACATTTATGAATGAATACGATTTGAAATTGATTTTCAACTATTGTTTTCGACCTTTTGTCTTTTTCACGACCCTCATTTTTGTTTTTTATATCAGAATAGATCGTATAGAGTGTACGGAGACATAAATATGTAAGTATCAGAGCAATAATATGGTTTAATTGAGGAAAAAACCGAAGAACTCGAACTTTAGCAATTTTTCTTCATTTTTGGCTATTCTCATCCATTTTATTACTGTTCTGCGACGCTTTTGATCAGCGACGCATTTTATCAAAAAATTGAGTTT
>JAPYZL010043158.1:0-30901 GCA_030522825.1 Platygaster orseoliae
TATAAAAGTCAAACTAAAAAATATTGACACTAGAACATTTCCACAACTTTTATAACAAACGTAAATTTCAAAGGCAACAGTAACAATCCATAATTTCAAATAATAAAATCATGTTACTGGCAATGACTCCGCAAGGCAACCTTTTTCCCTCATCCCACGAATTTGTTGGATCGTTGAAAACTCCAATAAGAAATCGGCGAAATCAATAAAGCACCGCGAAGCCCAGGCTCGTATGGATCTTGCGAGAGCCCAGCAGAAAATGCCGATCGGAAATTAAGTCCGAGCCAATCACAGATCGCGAGATGGATAGAGTCCCTATTTAACCCGTTCTTCATCTCGTTTTACAGCTCTGTCTCTCTCATTTTCTCACTCCTTCCTGCTCGCACTTTTGTTCTTATCCTTGCAGAGGAAAAATAGTGGTGGGAGGCTGTGGCTGATTCATATAATGAAATGTCTGTGAGATGATGAGCTTCGAGGCCTGTAAGTATAGCGTTGAGAGTCCTGGCCCGTGACCTTTGCCCGCGCGACCGAGCGAGAGAGAAATTCACAATCGACAAAGATGATTGTACAATAACTGAGTAACAGTGGAAATCCAATGTTCTTTTTTTAATGAAATAGATTTAAATTTAATGAAAATAATTAAAAAAAAATTATTTTTTTGAATTTCAAACAAACTGTTAATAAAAACATAAAACTGTACAAATAAATTCTATCTTTCTGATGACCGATTCATAATGCATAAAATCATGCACAATAACTTTTTGTCGCATACAGCCATTATTTTTCAAACTACATGAACTTGTTCAATAAACTTTTCGACTATACAAGCTTTCATACCCCATGCACAAAGATATATAGTTAGGTGGAGTGTTTCGGAAACAATATTTTTGCCGGTGAACAATGCGTTTTTCATTTCTCGATCGCTTGCGATTTTGCCGATCCGCCTGAACAAAGCAATAACGAGCTCGTCACTCGAGCTCGCTTGTTTTGTGCGCGAAAACAAGCACGTTGAATTCGGTGCGCCGGGTGACATACTCGTGTGGACGGACGCCGGACGGCATCAAGCCGTGATCTGGTATTTAGTCACCATTAGGGGCGCATTAACTCTGATTACCCACGCAACTCATGTAAACATAAAGCACGGTTACGCGTAAATGCGCATGGGGCTTACGTTTCCCTTGTGCTCCTCAGTGTTCTCACAAAATAATGTTCACCGCAATACGCTACATTTTCTTTGTCATCCTAATAGGGCTCGTCCTCATGTGCGAGAAAAGATCGAGTTTAGTAGATATTTGAAGTATTACCTTCGTAGAGTGAGTTTTAAACAGGATATTTTGGGGAGAAATTTTCTGACTTGCAGCATTTTTTAACTATTGATAATTTGTAATTTTGAGAAAGTCATACATCTGCTTGTAAAATGTTCTAAGAGTGATGAAATTTCGGAATTCTAGTAATCATTGAAGATTATGAATGATATTTATAAAAATGAGTGAATTTTTACATTATTTAAATTCTCGCAATCTTCGAAATTCTCGACATTTTTCAAATCATTACGGAATGTTCGGAATAATTGAAATTTTCGAAAGAAAATTACTGTAAATTATGGAAACAATTTTATTTTCATTGTTTTTCAATTTTATTTGAATACACCTACATATAAATTTTTTCGACATTTTTTTTTGTTGCGAATTTTCGAAATGATTGTAATTTCTATAAATATTTAAATTTGACAGCTTCAAGCACTTTGCAACTATTGATAATTTATAAATTTTGCGCAAGTCCTATCGTTTGCGAAATGTTCTGATTGTGACGAAATTTCGGAATTTTAGTAATCATTGAAGATCATAAAAGATATTCATAAAAACAAGTGAATTTTCGAAATATTGAAATTCTTGCAATTTTCCATATTTTCTAATGTCTTACAACTTTTCGAATTTCCCTTATGAACTTAATTTTCACAATTTTGAGAATGCTGGAATATTTTAATTTCACAAAATTAGTTAACCTTCAGAATGTCAGTCTTTTTTGAAATTTTTAAAAATTATGGAAGTTAATGAAAAATAATCATTATTTTATAATTATAGAATAGTAATTTATTTATAACTATAATTATTAGTTAATTAAAATATATAATTATTATTGATAATAATATCATCATAAATATTATTTAATATTATTAAAGTGATAGTGAATTTACTTATTATTGTTGAATAATTTTATTATTTAATATTAATTAATAAATAAATGATTATTGAAGTTAGAAATTATGGGAATTAACAAAAAAAATTCATTAAAATAAGCAAATTTTTACAATATAGAATTCTTGCAATCTTAAAAATTCTCGACATTCTTAAAATTATTACAGAACGTTCGGAATAATTGAAACTTTTGAAACGAAATTCGTAAAATTTTCGAAATATCCTTATTTTTATGATTTTTCAATTTTAATGAGCTTATCAATAAATTTTTTCCACTGTTTTTAGTTGCCAACTTTCAGAACATTTATATTTTCCATAAATCTGACAATTTCGCAACTCGAAGAATATCCCAACTATTGATGATTTATAAAGTTTTCGAAAGTCCTATCGCTTGAAAAATGTTCTAAATAAGATATAATTTCGGAATTTTAGTTATCGTTGAAGTTTATTATTTATATTTATAAAAATGAGTAAATTTTTATAGTATAGAAATTATTGCGATCTCCGAGATTGTAGATATTTTTCAAATTTCGATGGAATTTTCGGAATAATTGAAATGTTGGAAATAAAATTGCTGATATTGTCGATATGTTTGTTTTTTTATAATTTCTCAATTTTGATGTGCTTATCAATAAATGTTTTTGACAATTTTTTGCTGCAAATTTTCAGAACGATCAAAATTTCCATAAATCATAAAATTTTCAAACTCGGAGCACTTTTCAACTATTGATAATTTATAAATTTTACCAAAGTCTTATCGTTTGCAAAATGTTCTATATGTGACAAAATTTAGGAAATTCTATAATTTCTTCTTCTGAAAATTGTTTCTTCGGAATTCCGAACTCTAGAAATTCCGATAATAATTTATGAATATCAAACCAGCAAGGCATTTCAAATAAATAACAAAATTTTAAGATACACTCAAAGTATCAAAGTTCAATAAATGAACGGTCCCTTAAAAAATATGAACGAAAACGCACAATCTATAAAATAATAATAATTCCAAACCATTGAAATCTGAAAAAAGTATATAAAAATCTTTAGAAATACTATCAAACTTTACAAAATTTTGTGGCACTTTAAAAAGTTCGAAAAAATAAAAAATTAACAAGATATTGAAGATTGACTAAGATCTAATTTTCGCGGAAATTTATTAAAATCAGAAATCTAGAGTATCGAATTTAAGGAATCCATTTTTCACTTAACAAATAAATTAGAAATCTACAAAAATACTTAAAATACGGTATTGTTATTTTCAATTTCTCAGCATCGCATGCTAGAAATCTGTATAGTTGTATGATTAGCATTTAATACGGAAATTTCAAGAATTCCTGAAATACTGAAAAAATGTATTTCTTTTCGTATTTTATGATATTATTTATTTAACGATCTGGTTTTAGTTATAAGATGTTTCAAATTGACTCGTTTAAAAAATTTCAAATTCACATACATTTTCCAGCCCAGGGTCGGATATTTTTCATATTCGTATTAAATGTAATGTAACTCCACGTTTGTAATTTATAAATCACTGCGGACGGTTCAAATTTTGTATTCATCTAATAATTTTAGTCAACCTTATCTTTTTTATTTTATTTTCGAAACCTGCTGGTCTAGGAACCAAAACTTTATGAAAACTCTCACTCTCTTCATAGATTTTTCAGAAAAGAATATCAGTACAGATTTTTTCAAAAAAGCCTACGCTGTGGAACGAGTAATTTCCAGAAATGATCAAGACTCCACTCTGTAAATCCAAATCAGTGAAAATCGCACTGATATTTTCAGTGACCTAGTCAAGCACTGTTCAACCGTGGAACTCCACTGATTCTTCAGTGGTAGTTTGCGTAGACCACTGCAAAATCAGTGGCAAGAGGAACTTTTCTAGTCAAACTACCACTGTCAAATCAGTGAAAATCCACTGCATTCCAACGGATTTCTGCTGTTCCGGATTTGAAGAGCGCAAAGTGCATTTTCGCAAGCCAAGGCCAGCAGAACGGATCCCCTGGTAAGCCCCCGGACCCGCTTACTACGAGCCCCACATAACAGCCCGTTGTTGATCTTCGGCAACGCGTGTACCAAGACGCTCCTCGTCGCCACTCCCGAGGGATCTATTGACTTTTCGACGATCCTGAGAGCCTCTTAAGTGCTTCCAAGGTGTCGAAATGCTCTTGAATAAATAGGGGCAAGGGCGGAGGGGAGGGGGGCTGACTTGGAAATCCGGCTCGGAATACCCAATGAGCGAGTATAGCGCGGTAATTTCATTTGCGGGCCGCGCGGGAAAATTCTTCTTCTTTCTCTCTTGGCAAGATTTGTCGATCTCGAATTTTCATAGCGGAGGAAACATCGGTGGGGCAACGGGGGCTTGGGATGTATTCACTTCCGGTAATAGATTTCTCCTTGCCGCTTGGGGGTGCCCCCGAAAAGCGAGCGCGGTAGTTAGTTAGAGGGCCAGGAGCCCGCTTGTTTGCCAAAGAGGGATGGAGGTCGCTGCGCACAATCGGGGCCATTGTGCCGCGTGATTTGTGACGACGATTTTTTGACTTCCGATTCGCACAACAAAGAGATACGGCTAAATTATCGGGCCATGTCGGGTTCAAAGGTTAATCAATTCGCGCCGATCCTTGAATTTGCGGTTAGGGGACGGTTCTTTGTGCCTGGGGGAGGGGGCTCCGTGGGATTCCCCGGGTGGTTGGAATTTATGTGGTTTTTTGAGGATTTCGAGAAACGATTTGTGAGTGTTTAACCTAGGTTTCTGATGATTAGAGCGAGTATTTATATCCGCATATATTAATGTCACACATTGGTACAGAAATTTGAATACACAAATATGAACAATCGCTACTGTTTTTTACGATTTACTTTTGAACCTGTTATGTAAACAAAAAAATTAAAAATCCATTAAAACACATTTTGTAGAAACGCATAAAACACCTCGAACTGGATTTCGCTTTCAGCGTTCAGACACCGCACAATTAATAATCGCGTTAATAAAGATAACGCGTGTAATGCGCCCCATTTCCAGCGCTCACGTTCGCAAAAATCACGCCGTTGAAAAATCCTCGTAAATTCATACGGCCGCGAATAAAAATGATTTCTCGTTGCAGTGTGCGTGCGCTCTCGGATTGTCCGTTACCGCGATGTTTTGTAATTTAAATTAATTGAAAAATATGCACTGTGTGTTGTCTGATCACGCTCGCGGGCGCCGACAACGGCTCTACGTGCCGGAAACAAAACGTTTCAGCTTGGCCCAATCATTCGCGCCAGCCGGCAATAACTTATTGGTTTTTCGCGTATGATTTGATTCATTATCATTCCGTTATTTATATTTGCTCGGAAAATCGTGAGCACCAACGCTCGGATTTTCACGAAACGAGAGAAAAAAAAACAGAAATAACGGAAAAATCAAACACGCAAGTGAAAACATTTTGATGCGAGATTACGAAATAAATACGAATCGCCACTGTAACCCTTTGGCGTCGCATAAATATTCATGGTGTGTAAAAATTTATAATCCGTGAACGAAAAACACTCGGACTTTTGAATTGATGTTCTCGTTATAACGTTAAGTGTGCGAGGCAAAAAATTTTTTGAATATATTTGAATGTTTGATTTCATGAACGTTTTCGCTTGACGAGTTTTCGAAATTTGAGGGGCTACGTTGATTTTAAATGTTGTTCTGATATTTTCTCGAAATAATTTTTATATTCCATGATTTTTCGAAAAAAACGATAAAAACTATTTTTAAATTATCATTTTCTACAATATTACAAGTTGAAGCAAAAAATTTTGAATATTATTTGAATGCTTGATTCCATGAATGTTTCCACTTGACAAGTTTTTTCTATTTGAGGGGTTATGGTGATTTGGAATACTATTCTGATATTTTCTTGCAATTGTCGTTATTTTTAATAATTTATCAAGCAAAACCATGCTCTTTGAGAAAAATAATTTCTGACAATATCATGAATGAAGACAAAAAAATTTTGAATTTACATTTAAATGCTTTATTCCATGAACGTTTACACTTGACGAGTTTTCGATTTTTGAGGGATGATGTTGATTTTGAATATTTTTCTCATATTTAAAAAAACTTTTTTTCCACGATTTAACAAGCAGAATCATACTTTTGGAAAATAATAGTTTTTAAAAATATAAGGAATTTAGGCAAAAATTTTGAATAATTCTGAATGCTTGACTCCATGAACGTTTTCACTTGACGAGTTCTTGATATTTGAGGGGTTTTGTTGATTTACAATATTATTCTGATATTTTCTTGCAATTATTTTAACTTTTCATGGTTTTTCAAGCAAAACCATACTTTTAAAAAATAATTATTACCAACAATATCATGAGTTGAGGAAAAAAAATTTTTCATATATGTATATATCTGAATGCTGGATTGCATGAACGTTTCCACTCAACGTGTTTTCGATATTTAAAGGATTATGGTAATTTTAAGTATTCCTGAAACCATTTCTTTTTTTTTTCAATGATTTTTCAAGCAAAACCATAGAATTCGAAAATAATCGTTTCCCACAATATCGTGAATTACTGCATATCCCTTCAAAGAAAAGCAATTGCTGCAATCTAGGGAAATCTCTTCCATGAACAATTTCTACGTCGCACGAAATGTTTTTTTTCCAAACTCATTATCATTGTTTGGTCTTTCGAGAAGCAGAAAACATCCAGTTAACGCGAAAAGCTTTATTGTTTCCTCGCATTTGCACGTGCAGTCTTGCAATTTGTCGACAGAGTCGAATTTCTGAAAGAGCCTATTGTTTGTAAGGCTTGCCACGATAATGGTCCCATTCACGGGGCATGACTGTACCTGTTCAGGCCCCGAATGACTTCTTTTCCACTTTTTTAACTTCCTTACACGTGCCACGTCATACAGTTCCCTTCGTTTTTCACACGGAAAAAACAATATTGTTGTCACAACCTCATAAATAGTAAACTTTTTCCCAACTATTTTCATTTGTGGTTGGTGCAACAACATCAAAAGTTACTGCAACTTTTGTAAAGCTAAGCTAAGTAAAGTTAAAAATTACATGTAAAATAGTTTGAATGTTTCGGATTAATTTTGAAGGACGCCATTGGGATCAAGTCGCACTTTTCACGAAACGAAACAGCGAGTCAAGTATCACTGAATTCGTCAAAACTTGTCTAACTTTGTTCCATCCCTTGGCGTAACGGACGTGGAAAAAAATTATTTATTTATCGACACGCGATGTTTCGCCACACGTAGACACTCGCTGAGGAATTCGCCTCGTACGTTGCAGCGCCTCAATCATTCACGAGGATCCGTCGGCCAGCGCGCCTTTAAACGTTCCGTTTGAAATTCACCGGGACGCCCGAAATTTAAATCCCTTCAAATATTGAGGACCCAACTTCCAATGCGTTTCTTCCTTTTTTTCATCCGCTTTTTTTTACGGCGCGTTGAATAATGCAGCTCTGGCAAGTTGAATTTCGCTAAACAAATCAGATCCAGCGAAATCGATCTCTGGTTTTTTTACAAGTCAGTAAAAAAAGGAATCGATATGGGGAAATGGTAGATGCGGGGGAGGTGGGGGGGGGGGAGAGGGTGTTTGTAGAATTTATAGAATTTTGAGGAATTTAATGTATGAAATTTTTGAGAAAAAATGTTATTGTCACACGGAAAAGTTTAAATAGAATAAAACACCGAAAGTACTAACTCGAAAATGCATAAATTGTGGTTTTCATAATAATTAATGTTTCAAAATAAAAAATTGTTTTTTTATATTCTCAGTATTTTTCTTCAAGTCATAGAATTCATAGATCTTTGAATTTGTGAATGTGTATTTTTTTTCAATTTGTTTATGAATTTTTCTTTCAATATAATGTTTCAATAAAATTGTGTATTCAATGTATTCATAAAAAGTTTGTATAACATTTTTTATAAAATCATCGAGACTTTTTCAACTATTTTGTAAATTTCAAGTTTTAAAACGAAACTTTCAAATTTGAAGAAGACGTACGTTCGATGGGACATTTTTGAAATTTTGGAATTTAGGGAATGTGAGAAATTTGTTGTCATTTTCCAATGTAACTAATTTTTTTGCGATATTATGAAATAATTAACGTGTTTTGTGATTCTACAAATTATTGGAATTATTTCAAATATTTTTAGGCAATTTTTAGAACTTTTGAAGTTGTAAATTATTTGAAATAATAATAATTGAAGAAATTTTCGTTGGATTTTCGAAATCATGACACTTCGCATTTTTGAGAATTTCCAGAATATAATACAGCCGTGGTGTCACTGAAATTTCGAACTTTTTACAATATAATTAATTAATCAACATTTTGGGCGATCTTACAGATTACTAAACATTTTTTTAATATTGATAAGTTCGAAATTTTCAATGTTTCTGTATTTTTCAAAATGTTGGAAATTCCTGAATGGCAATCGCAATTTTAAATATAATTCATCATGATAGTCTAGTTAAACATGTTTAAACTTGACAAATTTTTGGATACATTACACAATTTCTGTAGATTCAAAAAATTCAGACAATTTTTCCACAATCTGAAAAACCCATTAAAAATTTCCTAAATACTACAAGTTTTTCAAAATTCTTCACAATTTTCGGAACTAAAGTTTATTTTAAGTTTCCAAATTGTTATTATTTCGAGACTTTTAATAAAAGTTTCGAAATTATTGAAAGTACTTGCAATATAAAAAAGTGTCTGATTAGGAAAATGTTCATTTTATTGAGTTTTCTGAATTTTCCACAATCTTGAAAGTTCATTAGGACGTATTTTCAGCAATTCTACAATTTTTTGAATAATTGTTCAGAATTCGTTGACGATCTTTCAAATTTTGAATGTTTTGAGCCATCTTACAGATTCCTAAAAATTTTTTTGTAATTGATGAGTTAAAAATTTTTCAATGTCTCTGAAAATTTCAAAATGTTAGGAATCAAAATATATTTTAATTTAATACGTTTTTGAACACATTACACAATTTCTGTAGATTCACAAAATTCAGACAATTTCCTATAATCTGAAAAACTCATTAAAAATTTCCTAAATACTACAATTTTTTCAAAACTAATTATAATTTTCAAAACATAACTTTTTTTAAGTTTTCAAATTATGACTACTCTGAGATTCTAAATAAAAGTTTTGAAATTATTGACAGTACTTGCAAGATAAAAAATTGTCTGATTGAGAAAATGTTTTTTACGTTTGAGTTTCCTGAATTTTCTACAATTCTGAAACTTCATTATGACGTATTTTTTAAAATTCTACAATTTTTTCAATAATTGTTCGAAATTTGTTGACAATCATTCAAATTTTAAATGTTAATGAATGTTCCGAAGTATTGAAAATTCAAAGACTTTTATTTCAAATCCGAAAATGTAGAAAATCTTAACACAGTAACAACTTTTTTGATTTTCAACAACTTTCATAAATTGACACAGTTCTTGCAGTTCCATGAAATCATGATAATTTTACAAACGAAAATTCATCAGAATGATTTACAATATAAAAAATTTTCGAATGTCTATAATTTAACTATTCTTCAAATTTATTGATTTTTGATGACTTTGTTCAAAATTATTGACGATCTTAGTACCACTGTACCTTTTTGATTTTTAAAAACTCCAAAAATTGTTTTGCGGACTTGCAAAACTATAATTGAAATCGAACAAATAATAAAATTTATGCTAATGTTCAGTAACAATCTTCTTTATTTTGGATGGTTATGTTTTTTTTAAATACCAAGCATATCGTAAACTTTTTGAATTTTTCCGAATACTTTTTTATAAATATATCGATTTAATTTACATTTATCTCAATTTTCCGATTTCTCCATAACTTTCATTATTCAAAGATTCAAACAAATGTTCACAAGAACCTTCAGCATACTTGAAATTCAAAAAATCATTAGTCTAACCGGAAAGCCACTAAAATTTATTGATGTCGTCCAAACAATTATTATAATAAAATTTCAAATTTCTGTTTACCGCTTTTCTTAGCCACGCCACTGTTCATGGAGTCGGAGATTAACTCACGGTTTTTGATAAGGAGCATCTTGTGCGTGAGTCGGAGGTGAGTTACGCCTTTGCTGAGCATCATGTAATACCGTCGGGCAATAACTCGGCCAGGTCGTAATTACTTTAATTAATTAGGAAACATGGATTCGCTGAAGCCCAATCTTGTGACGCTCGGCATACATCTTCCAGCTTGAGCTTGTGTGTTGCATCTGAATATGTATTTGTTTCTCGTTGAAGCCTCATATTCCGAAAGAAAAGAAAAATGGGGCACGATAATTTTTGAGCAGTTTTTTTTGAATGACACAAAGCCGAAAAAAAGTAAGAAACTAGCTTTTCTAACGTTGAGATACTTTGTGAATTTTGTTCTTCTGTTTACATTTCTGAAATAGAGTTAAGTGTGCCATTATTGAGTTGTGCTAAGACGATGTCAAGACTCATGATTCAGTGTAAAGCGATAAAAGAGAGGTAGAGAGAAACCAAAGCGCGAGAAAAAGAAAAAGTCACAAGAGCAAAAGTTGCGTTGCCTCTTCGGTATTCCAACAAGAACACGATCCGCGGTACATTATGTCTCGCTGTTAGTACTGTAACGACTTAAACGGTTTCTTCGGTAAAAGAGTGGACGCTTTTTATTATGTATACCGAGGTATAAGCGGTACAAGTGTTACAGTAAAATTAGTCTCTACGATAAGTTAGTTCTCACAAAGTAACAGTGACAGGGTTTTTCATAACTTTTTGTAAATAAGTGTCATCTAATGTATGTCAATGAAATAGTACTTTAATTCGTATAATGAAAAGTTTTGTAAGGCTTCAAAAACCACATAGTATCCTTTAAATTTCCTTAAATCAAAAAATTTTGTCCGCGCGTTTTTTTGACATTTTCCACATCCAGAATTTCCCAATATTGTAATACCGAATTTTGTAATTTTCAATAACTCATAGAGTAAATGACGAGAAAAAGTGTCAAAACAGCGTAAACGGTCAAAAACCCAACCAAGCTCCATCTTTGCCTAAGAGTTCGCTGAACATGAACGTATTAATTTTTTTCGTGGGTTTTGGAGTATTCCCCACATCCAGAATTTTCTAATAAAAGCAGCGTAAGCGGTCAAAAATCCAATGACGCATCCATCTTTGCCCAATAGTTGGCTCGACATGAACGTGTGCAATTGAGCTCTTTCATTCGAAGCCTTTTTTTCATTTCAAGTTATATCGGTAGTTCCGAAGCGTCGTGGTATGACGCGAACGTTATTAGCATCAAGCGTCTACTCTGACTTGCGTTCTCTCCGTCCTCCTCCCACGGTCCTAAATTTAATTAAATCTCACGGTTTTTCGCGATTAAAGAACCACGTCGGTGCCGGAGATGGCAGTGTTGTGAAATTAGTTTTGTCGGGGAAGGTAATGAATTTCATTAATTATGCCCAGCGTTTCCGGATCAGCAAGACGTTTCGGTTATCGAGTGGCTCGATCGCTCCGAGATTAACCGGCGTTACGAGATTGGGCTATCGACGTTTTTTTCTCGCTCAATAGCATTTTCAACTTTATCTCATCTCGGGTCTCAACTTTTTCAACCATTCCAATGCGTCAAAACCTAATGACGCATCTATTTTTGCACTAATAGTCAGTCTGACATGAACGTGTGCATTTAAGCTTTTTATTTTTAAGTCTTTTTTCACTTCTTTTTATATTATATTACAAAAAAATAAGTTATTAATATTAATGCAACTTGGCGTGCAATTTTCAGAAACCCTTTTTCCCTCCCCCGCACCCTCCCGCCCCCCTCTCTCCCAGGGTATAAGACTCTGGTCCAATTACCTGCTTGCTACACCGGCTGCTGCTAGTAGGGATTGCATGATAATTAATTACACCCCCCTTTCGCCGCCCCTCAACACCCTCCTCTCCCCTTTCTATCACTTTACCGAAACTCATTACGATTTTGAAAATATTTAAACTAAAGTATGTTTCATCGGGGAGAGTTAATTATGAATTTTACTGAATCGGGGGTAATGGGAGCCAACGAAAAACGAAAACTCGCGGCGCTCGCTACTCGTTCCACAAAGTTAGCGAGAGCCACTTTTCGTGATCTCTCCTTGAATTCGCCGCCATTCATTTTCACCGCGTATTTCCAATTCAGGTTCGCCTTGTATTGCGGGGAAAATGAATTGTGGGGTAAGTGTCGTTTAAGAGAAAGTTTTTTGAAACTGGAGCATTTCGAGTGTTCGCAATTGTTCTTTGTTATTTTCAACAGAATTTAATGAAAAAATCTCGTATATAAACTGTAACATAGAATATTCTGCCATGATTTACCTACGTTTGCATAAAAATTAGCTAATTGTTATTAGTCAAAATGACGGAATTATGAAGGAACCAAAAATTTTTATTTTTAACTAGCCTCATTTTTGCACTGTAAAATGAATAAATTTTATAGTAAATTATTTATTTTCATAATAAATTTTTTTATATTTATTTGAATTATTGTTATATTACATTTTATCAATTAGAGCATATTTGATTTAATATTTTCAAATACTTTCATACAAAGTTTGCATGTCATAAACATAAATCATAAAAAAATATATTATTAATCTAGTTTTTATACAAGATTCAATCAATCAAGATTCAATTCGTGAACTCTTTTTATTTTTTAATATTTTTACAATTTCAAAAATTTTCTGCTTTTGTATAGACTTTCAAAATTGAATGCTCTATGGTTTAAAGTTCTATAGATTTTTAGTATGATCATTATTTTTCTAAAAAATCCCATCTAGAAAGTGTCAAGATAATAATGTTATCATTCCTTTTTTCTTTATTTGAGTAATTGGATGATATTGAATGTATTTCTATAGTAGTATTTCTATAAATTTCTACGATTTCTATGGATCACATAGAATTTGGTACTCTAGAATTAAAAGTTTCTAAAACTCTACATAAATTGATCCATTTCTAGAGTACAGTATTTTCATAAATTGATGAATTTTACTGGAGTTATAGTATTCATACAGTTTTAATCATTTCTGGGTATATAGTCAATTTCTACATAGTTTTCCAAACAATTTCGAATATTTTAATAATTAATCTGGATTCTATACCGAAAAAAAAAACCCTGTGATTTGTACTAGTAGTTTCCCTAGTATTTTCATAAATTTCTATTATTCCTATGGATCACCTAGAATTTGATAATCCAGAATACAAAGTTTCGAAAACTTTTTATAACTTGATTTAGGTCAGGGGCAAAGCCCTGGTGGGGGGGGGGGGTGCGAAGCCCCCGTTCAAGGCAAAATTTAGTTCATGTTGAAAAAAAAATAAGAAATAAAAACAATATTGCAGGATTTCACTCTGCTCTCGCCTTCTTTAAAAATTACGCAAAAAATATAAAAATTAATAAAAAACAAAAATCACATAATGAAATAAAAAAACAAAGTAACATAAAAATCACATGAAAAAATAAAATCACACGAAAAAAGCATCAAAAAAAAAAAAAAAAACATAAAAAACATAAATTTATCAATTCCCATGAATTTTAATTATTTATACAGTGAGAAGGATTTCTGGGTATTCAATCAATTTCTCCATAGATTCCAATCGATTTCTAATAATATTTGAAAAATTGACCTGAATTCTACACTGCAAGATAAATCTAGCAATTTGTGTTGTAAATATTAAAAAATTACTATATTTTAGGGAAATATACAACATTATTTTCATTTTTAATACGTTTTAGCACATTTAGCCATAAATATAAGAATTTTTACGATTGAGTATGGTAAAGCGTCCTATTCTACGTTCAATATATCTTACATAATTATAATTTCTACAATTTTTTATAATTATTACTATACATCAAATACAAATATTTTAAGCAATACAATACTGTTTGTATTAAAATTTATCAATTTTCATCTCAATCCCCCATTACTTCATTTTTTAGTAAAAAGTACTAGATTTTTGTCTCAGTATTACGCGATTCTCATAATGCCTATTAAACGAGTAACTCGTTTTCAAATGTCACCTTGTCATATCATTTTCAGGTTTTGGAAAGTGATGAACAAAAAAAAATGAAGTGGTTCCGGACAGGGTGGAAATCTTGACATGTTACGAAACGTGTAGCATCGGACATGGTCGCGAAGCGTGCAAATGTTGCGCGTAAAAGGAGCGTCGAGTTTTACGGTTATTAATTACCCGATACGAGAGTACTGCATTAACGTTGCGGGGCGTTAATGTACGCAACGCGCGTTTATAATCCCGAGGAGGGCCAGAAAGTCGCGCGAGTAATAGAGATGTTGCGGTGAATATGAGTGGATTTTTGATTTTCTCAACAAATTTCAATTTATATATTATTTGTTAAAAAAAGAATGGAAAATTTGTGACTTTGAAAAAAAGGTCTCCCTGTCAGAAATCCACTTTAAAATTCTAGTTTTGAATATTTTGTTTGTCTTGCTTGTGATCAATCAAAGTAAACAATTTCTGCATGACTTTTTCGTCCTAGTTCCGGTGGAGTCGGCGTTAATGTGCCCCGTTTAAGCGGATTCCCAGACGCTTCTTCGACTTCTAACCCCGCTCGTATACTTTTCGCTATTTCCGGCGCCATCAGTCAGGGCCAGTTACGAAGAAGATGTTGAAGCGCGCGCACGCCCTCAGACATACTTCTTCCACGGCCCGAGAACCACGAGTTATTCCTCTGAAGATATTTCCATTTTCACCTCTCGCTCTCTTCGAATCGCAGCCCTTCATAAAACCATCATGAGTGAAGTATCAAGTACACATTAGAGTCCAACTCCAACTCGAAAATTACTAGTGTCTTTTCGAATTTTCCGAATTTCAATAGCTACAAATAAACTATAATTATAAAAATATAATATTAAAAATAGAAAATTATAAATATAAAAGAATAAAAAAAGAAAATCATAAAAAACTTATAGAAAAAATAGAAAATTATAAATATATTATAATACAAAAATTAAACTATAAAAAAAAAAATAATAATATAATAATGAAAATGGAACATTATGAAAATATAATATAATAAAAATAGAAAATTATTAAAATATAATCATAAAGATATGATAATAAAAATACAAAATTATAAAAATATAATAATGGAAATACAAAATTCTGAAAATATAATAAGAAAACTATAAAATTCTAAAAAGATAATAATAAAAAAAAGAAATAATAAAAATATAATTTAAAAACTATGATAAAAAACCATACAATAAAATAAAATAATAATAACTAAGAAAATAGCCTACTAAACGGCCGAACGGCATTGGCACTTTAAATTACAAAAGTTTTACCTTTATTGGTTTATTGATGCTCAAGTTTAATGTAAACACGAAATTTATTTGAAAAAACATCGAGATCGTCGATATCGACCGTGTAAGATCGATATTTTTAACCGTGTAAAAAAGTCGATATCTATAAGCCTCGAATCCATTGACGGAAAATTCGATCATCCCGAATCATACGTTGTCTGTGACAAGTTCATTGCTAGCAGCTGCTATAAGTTATACAGGGTGCGCCATCTGAAACGGGTCAATAGAAAAGTCGAATAACTTTGACAATTTTCAACCGATCGGCTTCATCAATACGGTTTTGTAAAGTTTGATCCCGTACAATTTTAACCATGTATCGCTTTACACCCCAAGAACGCGCCGAAATAGTGTCGCTTTACATTGAAAATAATTGGTCAGTTGTGCTAACCCAACGCGCATATCGTCGAAAATATCGTGGCCGTACTGCACCCAAAAGCGACATGATATGTCGCTTAGCCTCAAATTTTTTCGAGCATGGGTCTGTATCAGATCGCCAACAACCTCCAAAATCATTCCCGCGTCATTCAAATGAAAATGTTGATGCTGTTCAGAGAAGCATTGCTGAAAATCCTAATATCTCGTACCGGCGCCGTTTTTAGCAGTCAAACATTAGTTGAACCACTCTAAGACGCATTTTCAACAAAAATATTCAAATGTTTTTATGCAAAGTACAGTTACCTCAAGGGTTATCGGAAGCAGACAAGCCACGTCACTTGGTCATTGCGAATAAAGTCCCGGGACGTGTTGTGTCCAAGAACGGTGATATTAACCGGCCGCAAAGATGTCCAGATTTGACTCTGCTGGATCTGTTTTTGTGGGGACTATTAAAGAGCAAAGTTTACGCTAACATGCCGAAGACCATAGAAGAGCTGAAAGGTAACATTCGAGCTGAAATGGCAGCTATATCGCCCGAGATGCTTGTGAATGTGACGGAAAACGCTAAAAAAAGAGCCCGCCTTTGTATTCGTAATAAAGGGGGTCATTTGGTCGATGTTGTTTTTGGGAAATAGCTCAAACAAATTGTAAAAAGATCATCTTGTTAATAAAAAAAAGTTTTTGAAATATATTGAAAATTCTCAAAGTTATTCGACTTTTCTATTGATCCGTTTCAGATGGCGCACCCTGTAGAAGTAAAGTTATCCTTAAAAAAGACGCAGGAAATCGAAGAGTAAATTTCACTCGTAATTCAACAAAATGAATCATAGAAGTTTGCAACTACGAAATATTGGGAAAACCAGAGATGATTCTGACAATCTAACCAAGAAGAATAAATTTGCCATGTAAGAATTACATCGTTCTAAAGTTTTTCTAAAACTGCTAGTTAAAAAAAAACGCTACTACCTACGAATAATTTGGGACTTTTACTTGAATTATTCGAAAATTCTAAAAAAAATTGTAAAAATATTTGTAGGACTCTATTTAAATTCAAGTTATTTTTATTTCATGACTGTCATTTTATTTCTTAACTTGAAATATCACGGTGATTAAAATGTCGTTTAGCAGTCAGCTAAATTGTACGGAAGGTGACTCATTCTCGTTACATTGATAAGTGTTTTTGATGTTCAATAATGTGAAATTAATTGTTAGTTTTTCCTGAAGCACTACGAAACTTGGATATTTTAGAAACGTGTCTATTTTTCTTGATTTTCTGATTTTTCAGTTTCGTATTTAAAAGATTATTTTCGTGTTTTTTCTCACGTTTTTTAGCACTTTATTGATAATATTGTTCTATTGCTTGCTGGCTCAGGAACATGATATTTACGAATTGATTATCAGTTTCATGAATTTGTCGTTTTTTATAAACAATGTATGTAAACTGTTCTATATACAATAAGAAACTGTACTAAAACATAATTTCTTTTTTCGTTCCAGAAACATTTACAGTATAATAGATACTCGATTTCTGTTTCTCACTGTGTATAGCTTGGTTTTACCACCATTATTGGATTATTCAAAAGAATTCAAAATACAGCCACAGCATTCAGCTCCATTTTTATTGTTTGCAGCCATTCTTCTTGCTATAATGGTCGTTCTTTTTTTCAAGACAGTGCGGACTGGAGAGGACCTCGAATTTACAAATTTCCTCATGATGTTTTTCTTCTGCATTGAATTTTATGTGGCATTATTACTTAGTTGTCTTATTGACTTTGGAGTGGTATGTATAATTTTATTCGTCTTTCTGATTTGACCCGTACTTGGAAGATTACAAATAAATGAAATTTTCAAATGACGTGCACTGAAAGGAAACTTTCTACTGACTCATTCGATTAATGAATTTTATAAATAAAGTTTGTTGTAAATCTTAAATTATGATAACTACGATTCGTCAATTTAACTAAGATTCATTTTTTTAACTAGTAAAGTCAAGATTCATGTTATAATTTTTTCCAGGTTCAATACACGTACGCAGTAGCATGTTTGATATCCTTCATGCTCGTATATCTGACCAATCAAACTGTTGGGAACGTAAACCCATCTACAAGTGTACTGTATGTTGTTCTCGTGTTGACGATTGTAGTACTATTATCTTTCTTTGTTATAAACGATGATTCGTTTTTGTCTATTGCAATTGCTTGTGTCATTACAATGGTAAACTTTCGGTTTTTAATATTTAACGTCTTCGAGAGAATAATGACCGTAGACAGTTTCGACTCCTATACTAACGTGGAAAACGAATACTCTTCCACAGCACTTGATTACTATCCCATTTTCCATTATGTTTTTCTTTTATTTGGTATTTTGACATTCCTGAACTAATGATACTTCAATTTTTGAAATATGAAACAATGTTAAGCACCTTAACTTAAGGTCACAATAACCCAACTTTCTGTGAAAGGGTGTTTGATGACAGTTTGAGTGGGTAAACGAGTTTTTCAATCTTCGTTAAACTTGTACGATAAAATTTTTCTACGATTTTCGGCATCAAATAAATTTTAAATATCATGCAGGAAAGAATTATAAATCATGGTTTTGGAATAATGTTTTCAAACGATTTTCTGGAATCGCCTTTTACATTTTTTTGGCCCAAAGTTGAAGTTGAGATTCAAAACGCAGTGTATATGAAAAGTGGAATGATACCTACGATGAAATTGGTGTAGCTAATAAAATTTTTGATAGTGATTATTATAATTCATTTTGCATCGCAAATGTTTTCAATTATTTATAAATTCTTCAAGCTATTTAGTTGTATGTAAGAAAAATCATAAAAGATGATATGTAATTTATGTATAAATTCGATTCTTTCAATAAATAAAACGCTTATTCAGATTTCTCTGATTTTTGCATTTACTAATTATTTGTATTATATTTTTTTCTCTTAAACACAAGTACTTTAGTTTCGAATTAAAGACAACAAAATCATGTAATTTTTTATCAGTTCGTCAGTTCTATTTTCGGATTTAAACAATTTTGCAAATTTTTATAAAATAACATGTAATTCAATATACAATTGAGTTCTAAAATGCTTAACACTCTGAATTTCTTCTGTTTTTCAGGTTTTGTAAAAAATTATCAACCTAATATATTTAAAAGTAATAAATTACTTGAAAATTCACAACGTTTCTAATTTGTTTTAATTTATCTTTTCAAAGTGAAGAGTTGATTTAGTGAAAAATTTAGTAAAAAATCTCAATTAGGATATAATATGAAAATAAATTTTTTTTTTAATCTTTCTTAGAACTCTTATATAAATATTCGAATATCAATAAATTGTTCGAATAAACGAAATGTACTAAAACAATGTCAAATCCTCACTCAGCAACTTAAAAAACCATGAAAAGGACATATACGTTTTTAGTAAAATTTTCCAACAATTTTTTCAAATAAATTGTTAAAACGAAAGAATTTTACTTGAACAATTTCAAATTCTTACTCAGCAACCCAAAAAACTGTGAAAGCAGGGTTCACAGGCGTAGTAGGATTCCTACGAAAAAACGAAAACAGACTTATGTTTTGTTTGATGCTAGAGAGAGAACGAAAATGAAAACCTGTGAACCCTGTGTGAAAGAGACATATATGTCGTGGAAAAAAAAAATTGTGTGAAAATTTATTGAAATTAATTGTTTAAAGTAACAAATTTCAAGTCAACAATGTCAAATACTCACTTACCACCCCAAATAAACTATCAAAAGGACATTTATATCGATAGGTCCCTAGAAGAGTATCGTATCTCTCGGGGCTTCTGAGCATTGTATCGTATCTTTCATCGCTCCCAAGCATCTCATCGTATCTTTGACAGAGGTGCAACATTTCATCGTAACTCAAATTTTTGACTTTTTCCGAAAAAGTCATTATTGATTTCTTTCAACCCTCAAGAATGTTCCACAAAAAATTTTGAAACCAATTTTCAATTTTTACCTTTTAAAATTGAAAAACAAATTTCAATAACTGGGAATGACCAAATACTGGTTGACTGGATAATTTTTACTTGGCTATTTTTTTGGAGCATTTTGTTTTTACGAGAATAATGTGCTTTTCCCTGTTGTTTAGTTCGCTGAGCAACAAATTTCCATTACTTTGTAAATTCAATTTCTTATAACAATGCGTTTAAACACGTTATTGCAATATTCTATTTCTATGAAAAATACATACTTTTGATAATTTTTGGAGTTGTTGCAGAAGTAAATAACACTGATATAGTGAAATTTATTCATTACAACAATTTATTTTAACAAAATATTGCAAAAATTTCTTTTCGCGAGATTTATGTCTTTTTTATAGTTTTGTGGTTGTCGAGTAAGAATTTAAGATCGTTTTTGGAAAATTCATTTATTTAAACAATTTATTGGAATAAAGTATTGCAAAATTTTTTTCTACAATATGTATATCCTCTTCATGGCTTTTTAGATTGCCGAGTAAGAATTTGACATTGCTTTTGCAAAATTTGCTCATTTAAATAAAAATTTTTTAAAACAAACTATTGCAATATCGTTCTTCTATAATATGTACATATATCAACAAAGGAATTTATAAAAAGCAATGTCAAATCTTTATTCAGCAACTTGAAAAACCATTGAACGTATAATATGCATATTGTAGAAGAAAAATTTTGCCATAATTTTATAAGTTTAATAGTTTAAATAAACAAATTTGGCAATAATTTGTCTGAATAAATAGTTTTATTAAACGACTTCTACAAAAACAATGTCGAATCCTTATTTGGCAACCTATAAAGCTATAAAAAGTATATACATATTGTAGAAGAAAAATTCTGCAATATGTAAGTTGTTTATATAAATAGTTTAAATGACCAAATTATGCAAAAACAATGTCAAATCTTTACCCGACAATCTAAAAAGCCAAGAAAAAGATATACATATTATAACAGAACAATTTGCAATAATTTGTTTAAACGAATAGTTCAAATAAACAAATTTTACAAAATCGATATTAAATTCTTACTCGGCAACCTACAAAACCATGAAAATGATATATATCTTCAGAGAAGAAATTTTAACAATATTTTGTTTAAATAAATTGAAATAAATTTAATCAAAAGAAATTTTTTACAGTATTAGAATCCATATAATTTATGCAAAGTATGCAAAAGATGGCTTCAGAAACCATGAAAGGCATATGCATTTTGCAAAAATATATTTTCGCAACTGTAAGTTAAATTTAATTCTTTAACAAATGAGTTTTATTTATTGAAATATGAAAAATATGCCAGTTATGACTCAGGGCACGAATCTGAAGGACAATTATCATTTAATTATTCCAAGACAAAGTTTATTGAAAAAAGTTTTAAACGACACTTATATAAAAGTTATTCAAATAATTATTTCATGAGTAATAACTCTAATAGTATATTATGGCCCGAGGTATATATGGCCGTCTTTATGGGCCACTCACGATGTTTCCAGGGATCAATTAAGGGGGAGACCTACCTAAACGACTCAACTCGTGTCTCAAACTTTGCGCGTGGATTGCGGAAAAACCATAAGTGATGGGAATTCCAAATTTGGCACAAATGAACTTTATCAAATATACTACAAGGTGATATATGTCATTTTGCAAAAATATTGCCTCGTTCGCGAATCCAAGCCTTCAAAGTCTCACCTGCAGTGGAAAACGGTGGGACAAGTAGATTTAAATAATTTTTTGCAAAAAACAACACAAAAAAATCAACTTTTTTTACTTTTTTTGCTATAACTTGATTGAAAGTTTTTTTTTCAACAAACCAAAAATGTCAAGTTATAGTAGAGTTAAATATCTAACAAATTTGTATGAACATTTTTTTTGTATACAAAGTTCCCGAAGCTGTACAAGTCCCACCGTTTGCCTCTGCAGAATGTGAAGGTGTACTTTGAAGGCTTGTATTAGCGAACGAGGCAATATTTTTGCAAAACGACGCATGTCATCTTTTAGTATATCGAATAAACTTCATTTGTGCCAAATTTGGGGTTTATATCATTCATGGTTTTCCCGCAATCCACGCGCAAAGTTTGAGACCGATTTTAGCCGTTTAGGTAGGTCTCCCCCCTTAAAAAAAATTATGTTATTTCCATAAGAGTACATGTAAACTTGGTTTATTTACAGATTGAGTTTGAATACAGTGAAATGTCTCAAAATTTTTCACGATTTTTTTTTGTTACGTCCCATATTATTGCAAAATTTGAAAACAATCGTATTGTTATTTCCACCGTAGCAGTACTACCTTAAATCTAAATACGAAATTTATTTAAAAAAGCATCGAGATCATCGATATCGACCGTATTAGATCGATATTTTGAACCGTGTAATAAAATCGATATTTGTAAGCCTCGAACCCACTGAGAAAAAAGTCGATCATTTCAAAGTGACAAGTTCATTGCTAGCAGCTGCTATAACTTATAGAAATAGCGTAAACTTATCCTTCAAAAAGAGGCAGGAAACCGAAAAGTCAATTTCACTTATAGTTTTGACCATAATTCAATTAAATGACTCATAAAAGTGTACAACTACGAAATATTGAGGAGGCCTGTCATGATTCTGAAAACCTATCCAAGCAGCGTGAATTCGCCATGTAAGAATTACATCGTTCCAAAGTTTTTCTAAAACTGCTATTTCGAACAAACGCTACTATACCTGCGAATAATTTGGGACTTTTACTTAAATTCATTGAAACTTGTATAAAAAACTGTAAAAAATATTTTTCGGACTCTATCAGAATCTAGTAATTTTTATTTCATGACTGTCATTTGGTTTCTGGACTTGAAATATCACGGTGATTAAAAATTCGTTCAGCAATCAGTTGAATTGTAAAAAAGATGACTGATTCTCGTTACATTGATAAGTGTTTTCGAAGTTTAATAATGTGTAACTAATTGCTCGTTTTTCCTGGAGCGTTTCGAAAATTGGATATTTTAGAAACGTGTCTCATTTTTTTTGATATTCTCATTCTTCAGTTTAGTATTTAAAATTTCATTTTATCGTTTTTTCTTGTTTTTAACACTTTATTGAAAAAAACATTTTATTGTTTGCAGGCTTAGAAATATGATATTTTCGAATTTTTCTCAGTTTTATGAATTCGTCGATTTTTATAAACAATACATGTAAACTGTTCTATATTCAATAAGAAACTGTACTAAAACCTAATTTCTGTTTTCGTTACAGGGAAATTTACGGCTTCCTAGCTATTCGATTTCTGGCACTCACTGTGTATACCTTGGTTTTATCACCATTATTGGATTATTTCAAAATATTCATAACACAGCCACAGCATTCAGCTGCATTCTTAGTTTTTGCAGCCGTTTTTCTTGCAATAATGGTCGTTCTTTTTTTCCAGACAGTGCAGAGTGAAATGTCCCCCGAAGATACGAAAGTCCTGATGATATTCTTCTTCTTCATTGAATTTTATGTGGCAATAATATTTAGTTGTCTTCTTGACTTTGCAGTGGTATGAATGATTTTATTCATAATTTCTCATTTTATCCGTACTTGAAAGATTACAAACAAATGAAATCTTCAAATGACGTGCACTTGAAGGAAACTTTCTACTCACTCATTCGATTAATAAATTTTATAAAGAAAGTTTGTTGTGAATATTACATTATAAATATATTATTGTAAAAATTGAATATTTTTTCCAGGTTCAATACACCTACGCAAAAGCATTTTTGATATCCTTCATGCTCGTACATCTGACCAATCAAACTGTTGTGAACGTAATACCATCTATAAGTGTACTTTGTGTATTTATTCTCGTGTTGATGATTGTAATACTATCATCTTTCTTTGTTACAAACGATGATTCGTTTTGGTCTATTGCAATAGCTTGTGTCATTACAATGGTAAACTTTCGGTTTGTAATATTCAACGTCTTCAAGAGAATAATGATCAGAGACAGTCACTGCTCCTATAATGACGTGTCAAAAGAATACCTTTACGCAGTACTTGATAACTATCTTATTTTTCCATTATGTTTTTCTTTTATTTGGTATTTTGACATTCCTGAACTAATAAAACTCTATTTTCGAAATATGAAACACTGTTAAGGACCTTAACTTAAGGTCGCGATAACCTGAAGTAAAAAGTTTTGCAATCCTAAAGTAAAAAGTTTCAAAATCTTCGTTAAATTTGTTCGATAAAATTTAGAAACGGTAGCTATACATTAAATTATGTAGTTTTCATTCCATTACGAGGCAAATTTTCGTGTATCAAATAAATTTCAAGTATCATGCAGCAAAGAATGATAAATCATGGTTTTTCAATAGTGTTCTTAAACGATTTTCTGGAATTGCCCTTTACATTTTTTTGACCTAAAGTTAAAGTTGAGACTTAAAACGAAGTGTATTTAAAAAATGGAATAACACCTACGATGAAATTTGTATAGCTAATAAAATATTTGATGATGATTATAAGTACTCGTTGTGCATCGCATGTGATTTCAATTATTTACTAATTTTTCAAGCTATTTAGTTGTTATGTACGAAAAATCATAAAAGTTGATATGTAATTTATGTAAGAATAAAATGCTTATGAAACCAAAATTGTTCAGCCTGCAATCGAAAATTCGAAAAAAACCCTTAAATATCCAAAAATATACAGCAGGAACTATAGCAATATAGGAGTATTATGTATAGTATACTACTATATAAAATATATTTTATTATATAATATATTATATATCATAAAATGTGCATAATATCATATTACTATTACGTTTAATATCGATTAGTTATCAAGATCTTATTCATTTCTTTCTGGATTGTCAAGGAAATTCAAAGTTTTGGTAGAGAAAACTTGCAATAACTCAAAATTTAGTCCGTAAAATTAACAGAAAACAGTCGTAACGAGTGGACGAAAGTCCACTCGGTTCTTTCGTTGCATACAATCAGAAACGCGATGTTGACGTCAGAATGATTATCGATGATCCGGATCATCGACGGGCCGATGCACTCGTGCTCAATGAAACAGAAAATAAATATAGATGCAAGTCTTGGCGTAAAAGGGTTTTTCAATGCGCTTTCCAGGAATCGCGATACAAGGACGGCTTGATGTATGAGCCGACGCGCCTGTTCCGTGTCGCCATGTTTTGTTAATAGCCGATGTTTCGTCGTTTTTCTCCTTCCCTTGCTCTCCCTCGTCTTTGACAACCGAGAGCTTTGCCTTTTCCTTTTTGACACAAGCGACCTTTGCTTTTTGGCAACGTCTTCATGGAAATTCCAATGGCAACGTGTTTTGAATCGACGATGACGGTTTTTCGAGTTTACAGGTTGTTCATAAAAGACAAAGAGGTGAGGGGGGGGGGGGTTGTAAAACGTGACCGTTTGTGACAGAGGGGGTTGGGGGAACGGTCGTTTGAATGTGACGTCCGATTGTTTTCATATTGGATTGTTTTGGAATACCTATGTTTTTTTATGGATATTTTTATCTGGAATCCGACTATTCGGATTCGATCGAATCTGTATAAATTACTGATTTTGATTTCTGAAATCATCGTTTAATTGTAAATGATGGGAATTTATGGATTCAAAGTTTTGGTAACTTGTAACTGTAGAAAGCTAAAAATTCGAATTCTGAAATACCATAAAGTACAGAAAAATAAATAACAGAAAAAGACTTATCATGCACATATAAAGACACAAAATAAATTCTGTTTGACTTCGTATGAGTCTAAAGAATCTATATATTCAAAATCCTGCTACAAAACGCGTGCACTATTTCCATAGTTCAGTCCCCCGATTCGCTCGAGTGTCGCTGTTCGAGATTAGAGAGGAAGTGGGGCCCAGTGCAGGGGCCCGGCGATTTAAAAGCTGTCATTCGGGGCCTTAAGATGTTTGCGTTCGCCGGGGCACCGGCCACGTTGCATGAGAATGTTCAACACAGCTCAACACACGTTTCCCGTGTGCCTATAATCCCCCCTCCCCTCCCCTCCCCCCGTCTCCCCTTATTCGCACACAACCCCGCGTTAATAACGTTATGCGGCCCGCGAAGGTAGTGTGCACAAGCGCGTGTGCAGCGAGAAGAGAGGGCCGTTCTCTTAACACTGCACTTTACTTTGGCGCAAATTAATTGGCAATCTCCGGGGACCGTGGGGTTAAGTGGCTTTTTATTTCCATCGGCCGCCCACGGGTACTACATTATGCGACATTCGAACGTGTCGTATACATAAGTGGATCCGTTAATGCGCCTCTCGAGAGGCCACGAATATAACCATGATTTTTCGCGGAACAACGTATCGGGGTATAGAACCAATTCGATTTTAATTCTAACGGCGAGTAACTTTTGATATTACGTTTCACTGGTACTGCTGATCAGTGGCGTGTCCAGAGGGTGGGCTCTAGGGGATGAAGCCCCCCTCCCGCCTAAAAAAAACCAGTAATCCTATTTTTCTGAATATATGGAAAAAGGAGTATACTTGTTGTGGAGAGAGATTTTTGGAGTAAATTTTATGAACTATGAAAAGCATTGACCTAGAGAAAAAAGACAATTTCGATATGTGCAAATACTACGTATTATTTTTACGTATCACAATGTCACAATACAATCGACAATGTTATTGTAGCTGATAGTAATTAATTTACAATTTACCTAAAATATTGCAGTACAGTTATAAGACACTCTAAGATGTCTTTATGAAAAAAAACAAACATCTTTAGAAGTGTCTTAGACATTTCTGAATATCTTGATTTTGAAAAAGACACTCATATAATTGTCTAAGACATTTAAAGGTGTCTTGGAATTCCTAGAAAGGTGCTTTGAAAGGTCTTCAAATCTAGAAGGAGGAACTTTCTAATGGGTTTCAGAGACTTCGAGAAGTGTCTTAGACGTTTTAAAGTGTCTTGGAATTGAATAAAACACTTTTAATGTGTTTCGTTGATTTAAAAGAGTCTTAGAATTCCGAATAAGATACTTGAAGGAGTGTCTGAGATATTCAAGAGGGTCTAAAAATTCCGTATAAGACACTCTGACGTGTCTTAGAATTAAAAAAAAGACTTCTTGTGAAGTGTCTTCCAAATTTGATGGTGTCTAAGAATTTCGAAAGAGATACTTTAAAATGTTTCCAGATTTTAAACGAGGCACTTTCTAAAGTGTCAAAGAGACTTCAAAAAATGTCTTCATAGCTCTAATAAAACAGTCCAAGTAGTGTCTTAGGCGTCAACAAGTATCTTGGAATTCCGAATATGACACATTCAAGGGTTCTAGAAATGAAAATAAGGCACTTCGATGAGTGTTTTAGATATTAGCAAGTGTATAACAACTCCGAATAATTAAACAAAATTCCGAAATAATTAAAATTAAAAAATAATAATAAATAAATAATAAAATTAAATAATAAAATAAAATTCCTCAGTGTCTCAGAATTTCAAATAAGACATCTTGAGAAGTACTTTAGACGTTTCTGAATATCTTGGAAGTTTGAAATAGACATTTGATAAGAGACTAAGACATAAGAGTGTCTTGAAATTCCGAAAAAGATACTACAAAAAGTCCTCACATTTCGAATAAGGCACTTTCTAAAGTGTCTTAGACGTTTGAAAGTGTCTGGAAATACGAATAAACCACCTTTAGAAGTTTCTTGGAAATTCAAAAGTTCCTTAAACACTCCGAATAAGACACATTGAAGTGTCTTTGAAATTTGAATATGACAATTTGAAGAGTGTCTTGGATATTCGAGAGTGTCAAAGAATTCCGAAAAAGACACTTTCAAGTGTCTTCGAATTTCAAATAAGACATCTTGAGAAGTGTTTTGGACAATACTTGTTGAAAAAGACACTTTGTGACAAAGCGTCTGAGACGTTTGAAAGTGTTTTGTAATTTCGATAAAGATACTTGAAGAGGTTTCCAAATTTCAAATAAATCTCTTTCTAAAGTGTCTAAGAGACTTGAAGAAGTTTGTGCAAATTTTGAATTAGGCACTTCAAGAAGTGTCTCAAAAGTTAAGAATTATATTTTAATTCTAATAAAATACTCCAAGTAGTGTCTTGGAAATTTGAAAGTGTTTCAATATTCTGAATGAGTTACATTGAAGTGTCTCCAAATTTTTGAATAAGGCACTTGAGCAAGAACCTTGGATATTAGAGAATGTCTCAGAATTCCAAAAAAACATATCCAAAGAAGTTGTAGTTACGCCGTTGGTTATACCCGCAAAAAATTCAATGACAAATTGCAGCCCCTGCCAAAGTCAAATCCTAAAAGCGCCACTGCTGCTGATAAAATCCCATATTTTCAGAAACACCGGACGAAAAATAAACCCGAGATGAATAGCTCTTGAGGTAGACACGGTCCTGAGGCAACACCGGTGGACCTCGATAAGCATTGGGATTAGCGCGACGCCTCGAATGTGTTTACGTTTAATTACTGTAAGAGTCTCCATTAGGCTGGACCGGTGCCAGAACCAAACGTGGGTGAACTCACTTAACGCTCTCCTCGTCCCCTTTTTATGAAACCCAAGTGCAAGGCTTTTCACCCGTTTTTTCCTTTTTCTGAACTGGTTCTTTTACTTGCCGGCAATCAATTCGATGAAAGCTTCTTTGCTTAAGCGCTATTTCATTAATAGGAAATCTCTCGTTTCTCGGTTTTAGGATTTTGTGAATAGTATTGGATTTTTTCAAGTTATTTAATGAGGTTGACATTAGAATAAAGTGTTTCAAAATTGAATCAATTTCGGGGGATCGTAAGAAGTAAATATTTTAATAAATGGTTGATAAAATCTATCAATTGATTATTTGTCGAATATATTATTTAATCCAGAAGTGGCAGAAAATGAATTGACTGGGAATGGGAATGTACTTATGGAAGAGTGGTTTGCCACGTCTATAAAGAATCTTGTTTGTTTCTGGCCGGCGGATATCGAGGAAAAACTATTTGCCCCAGGGATTTAGAGTACATATTTCGCTTTCTCTTCCTCACTCTCACTATTTTCTACCTCTCTCTCTCTCTCGTCCCTTCTCACTTTCTTTATCTTCTGTCCATTCAGTCCATTCACCGGGGAGTCTTTTTACGTCGAGTATCGTCGAGTTTTCGTCTACCTGTCATCAATTGCGCCCGGGCCGCGTTCGATTTTCGATTGCGCCCGCAAAAAGCGATCTGAGACTCAATGGCTTGAAGCAAAAATCTGCAACTTGTTGAGCATCTCAAATATTCATCCCTCGATGCCATGGATACTTAAGGTGGGAAATCTCTTACGACTATGTCAGTTTTATGTTGGAGAAGTTGGAAATTTCAAGCATTGATTTTTTTGGGTAATGATTGAGGGAATATGATGATTTGGTAGAAAAAAAGCCAGTCACGTTAAATGATTTTAGGTTAGGTTTCCACGATTTTTATGAATATTTTCTATATGATTGATTTTTTTCTCATTTTACTTCATAATGATGAAAAATTCATAAATCGTAAAGATTAAATTTTATGTATTTGAAAAATATTGTCGGGATAATCGATAAAATTCACAAAAATTCACAAAATTTGTAGAATTTCGGAAAAAATTAATGTGTTGCCTAGATTTTTATGAATAGTTTATGTATGATTGTTTTTGTTTTTATTTTATTATAATATTATGATGAAGAATTCATTTATTGTAAAGAATAAATTTTACGTATCTGGGAAATATTGCAGGGATAATCAATAATTCCAGGAAATTCACAAAATTTGTAGAATTTCGGAAAAAATTGATGTATTGCCCAGATTTTTAAAAATGAAAAACTCCGTAGAGTTTCAAAGTTTGTGTACAAGGGAGATTAATCATTTTGGTAATTGCAACGATAATGTTTAAATTCTCAAGTTAGTCAACATTAAAAAACATCAAAAATTGGAAATATAGCCAACGATATAGAAAGTTGAAGCGATTTGTAGGATTTCAAAAAATTATATTTAATTTTCAAGATTTCATAAAATTAGGAAACGTAACGTAAAATATTCAATGATAATTTTAATATCATCAAAATAACTCACTTGAATATATTGTAAGGATTGTAAATAATTAAAAAAAAAAAGATATCCGTGGAATAAAAAAAGTTGATATATCGATAAGATTGTGAGGAATTTTCAAAGCTACCTGAAGATAATAAATTTTTGTGAAATTCTTTGAGTTTTTCGAAATTGAATAATATTCCATTGTTGAAGGGATATTGATCATTTTCATTATTGCAAAGATAATCTTTGAATTTTCAAATTAGTCAACATTGAAAACATCAAATGATGCAAAAAGTTTGAGTGATTTGTATTAAGATGTTAAAAAATCATTATAAATTTCAAAGATTTCATAAAATTAGAAAATGTAACTTCGGAAATTTAATGATAATTTTTATATTATTCAATTGACTTACTTGAAAATATTGTGAGAAATGTAAACAATTTTAAGAAATTAAGTATGTTTCTAAAATTCCAGGCAAAATTGATTAAATTTACAGGAATTTTCGAAGTTACTTATTGAAGTTAAAAAATGTTTGCAACAAATTATAATAGAATTTTTCGAAATTGAATAATATATTTCATTGTAGAATGGACGTCAATAAATTTAATAATTTCAGTAATAATCTTCCAATTTTTAAGTAAATCAACATTAAAAAACAAAAAAAATTGAAAATATAGCCGATGATTCACAAAAATGAAGCACGAATTATATACAATTTTATAGATTTCATGAAATTGAGAAATGTAACTTGAAAATTCGATGATCATTTTAATATCATTATATTTACAATTACTTGAAAATATTGTGAGAATTTTATACAATTCTAAAAAATTAAAGATCTTTCTAAAATTGAAGACAAAATTGATGAAATTTTCAGGAATTTTCGAAATTACCTGAAGTCAATAGTAGATTGTGTACCAAGGCTACAAAGTAGGCTTTTGTCGTACAGGCAGAATTTTCAGTTCGAGGCAAGCACGGGCGTGATTTTCAGTACGAGGGGAGTACAGGCGTGATTTTTCAGCGCGAGGCGAAGCCGAGTGC
>JAPYZL010043217.1:0-13938 GCA_030522825.1 Platygaster orseoliae
TCGGGCTTCGGAAAGCCCGGCGCTTCAGCGTGTCATCCCCTCCCCTGCCTACTGGCCGAGCGCGAAACCCCTTATTCAATCGGGACCTTCAATTCTAGACAATTCGCGCTCATTTGTAATGGCTCAATTTCGCCCCTTGTCACATAATATACTATTTTTTACCGAACATCTCTTCATTTCGTTATAATTACAGTACATTACATACATACATACAAAATGGTATGGTTTTCAATTTTTCTTTCATTCTTCCAAATTTAAAAAAGTTTCAACGCATCCCGAGCTATTCAAAAGTATTTTAATTCTTGAAAAATTCGCGTGATTCCTTAAGATAATTCATATTTTAATAGAAAATGTGTTGAAGAAAATATTTATATTTGACCTCCTCAATGCCCGTGATTTTATTCAACATATTTATATATTATTGCATAAAAGTATCAAATTATTTTTCTATCGAATGTCAAAATATCAACGTTTAGTTATTACGGTAATCGGTTATGGGATTTTACAAAAAACTCAAAAGCAATTTTTCGCTAAAAATCATTTGAATTTTCAAGGTAAAAAAAAAAATTTATAATATAACGATAATTAATAAATTGTTAATAATGTCGAAATTGGAAAAAAATGATAGAAGAATGAATGGTGAAAATGTGGAAAAAGGTAAATGCATCGAAATTCGAAAACTTGATTTTCCACAAAATTATTAGATGCTCGATTCTGAAATATTGTTTTCCGATATTTTTAGAGCCGCTTTCTAAATTTTACGAATGAGTCCCTCCACGAAATTTCCCTTCACTGTCATTGTCTAACACGTTCGAAGGCATGCAGTCGCCGGAGTGGTAGTCTGGGACATCGCAGATATAGATATACAAATCGGCATCGTCCGTCAACGGAGGAGAGTCTTGGGACGTTAGGGTAGGAGTGGTAAGAGGCTGGGATTTCGAATATATAGATATACCGTCGATTGGGATCCGAAAACTAGCAACACTGCAACAAGTAAGGGATTCTTTTTACCGGCGTTGAATACTATTACGGGGCTATGCTGACTATAGCAAAATCCCATTCTGGTTTTTTTCCCATAATGGCTTCTGCCTCGAGCAAAAATTCTACCTGTACGACAAAAGCCTACTTTGCGGCCTTGGTACACAATCAACTATTTCAGGTTAGTTGATGTGAAAATTTTTTCAAATTGATCCAACTTAATGAAATATGAAGCGATTTTGATGAATCTTATATCAAAATATTCGAAAAAGTTTGGACTTTACGATAATTATAATGTTCTGGAGATGGACTCTGCAGTTAAAGTGTTATTCATAAAAACACAGTAAGTGCAAAATTTTTCGTAAATTAAAATTCTCGAGGTGTGTTTTTTTTTCGTTCTAAATTTTTTTTCTATGATATTAAAATGTTTGATCTACGTGTGCATTCGAGCGAAATTTGGAATAGCGAAAACTTCTCTATTTAAAGTTACGTTTTTTTTTTTTACAAAATATCGATTCTGTAGCATTGACTGTACTATCATAGACTTATGTCTTGCTTAATAAAAATCTTTTCATGATTTAAGTTTTTTTTTTTTGTTAGAAAGTAATTCTATACAATGCTAGATGAAAAAATCAATTATTTTTATTTTACAGCAATTTGAACCTACGCATAATATTTGACGGCATGGATGCAAGAATCACGAGCGAGCGCTCAAACTGGTAGAAGTATTGCCCGAGTCGAAGGAGTGGGGATAAAACATTGACTTTCTAAAATCATATTTCCGAAAACAGAAAAATATCGGGAATGATGAACTACGTAGATATGACTCAAAAAATGTTTTCCGTATTACTGCTTGTATTTATGAAAAAAAAGGAATAAGATTTATTTTTTTTTTTAAACTGGGTTTTCCAACTGTGTCAAAATTATAAAAGATACGACGAGTTGAGTCTTTTTTTCACATAAAAACTAGCAACAATACCAAAAACCTTTCTTGAGTAATCCATCTAGTTTTTGATTCCCGATATTTTCATGCTATCGAAAATATGATTTTTCAAAGAAATGTTTTATCCCCACTTTTTCGACTCAAGCATACTTCTACCGGTTTCAAGGATTCACCCGGTTCTTACATCCACGCCGTCAAATGCATGATTTACCGAAATCCCCGTGCCAAGAAGAAATCCAATACTTCTTTTTGAATTTAGAATCGAAAAATCCTATGCCACTTTTTGCAAAACTCAAAATCAAAAAAGTTATTCAACTTTAAAATTAAAACAATAAATGCGCTTTTTTGTCAAGTGGGAATAAGAACCGACGACCTAATTCTACCTAAATTATCTTTATATTTTTCTGAGTCTAAAAGTTCCTTGCTACTTTTTACAAAACTCAAATAGGAAAAAGATATTAGAGTTGGAAATCTGAGAAATCTGAGTAGTTGAAACTTTTAACTCGAGTATTTTTTTTTTATTTTGAGTTCTGCGAAAAGTGGCAGAGGACTTTTTGACCCAAAAACATATGAAGATAATTTAAGAAAATTCATGTATTTATTGTTTTTTTCCACTCGTCTAGGAAGCACATTTATTGTTGACATTTCAAACTCGAATATGTTTTTGATTTTGAGTTTAATAAAAAGTAGTAAATGACTTTTCGACAGGGATTTTGGTACACCCTGTATTATTTGTAGGTTTAGATTTTAAATAAAATAAAAAATGATCGATTTTTCCATTTGACATTATATAAAATCACTTTCTAACGAAAAAAAAAAACATTAAATCATAAAAAGATTATTATTCAGCAAGAAATAAGTCTATGATAATACAGTCAAAGCTGCAGAATAGATTTTTTGTTAAAAAAATCGTAACTTTAAATAGAAAAGTTTTCGCTATTTCAAATTTTGCTCGAATGCAGATCAAACATTTAACTTCCATAGAAAAAAAAATTTACAACGAAAAAAAAAACGCATTTCAAGAATTTTAATTTACAAAAAATTTTGCACTCACTGTGTTTTTATGAATAACACTTAAACTGGAGAATGAAACTCCGGAAAATTATAATTATCGTAAAGTCTAAACTTTTTCAAATATTTTGATACAAGAATCATCAAAACCGTTTCATATTTCATTAAGTTGTACCGATTTGAAAAAATTTTTACATCAGTTAACTGGAAATTCAGTTTTGACACCTCGCACGAGAATTAACATAAGTTCCGAAATAAATTTTTTTCCCAAAAACAAAAACCACGTGTCCTATGAAAGGGTTTTAGGAACATTATACGTAAATTTCGAGTCAATATAAAATGTGTCGACCTGTAAAACCCGATCGAACCGAAATGGAATCAGTCTAGGGATATCACCTCTTTTTGTAATGATGGATAATTCACCATGTTACACGAAGAGAAATTTCATTTTAAAAATTATTTAATCTTTTATGACAATTAACAAAATTCACTTACTTAATTACAAATATTACAAATTTATATGAAAAAATTTTTTATAAATGTACATAAATTGATTTATTTAAGGATTATAATATTATTATAATACAATTTCACCTGTGAGTCGGGTTGCATTTTTTGGGTGTATTGACAAAATTTACATTATGTGCATTTCTTATGTGAATTAATAAAATCAACATAATTATTATTTACAAATATTACAAATTTATTGAATTTTTTTTTAACGTGCATAGGTTGAATTAATTAAAAATCATTAGTATAATACCATTTCACCTCAAAATTGGATTAAATTTTTTATGACTATTAACAAAATTAACATGATTATTTACAAATACTTACATTATTATTTATTGTGAGTATTTTTTATGTTAAAATTTTCATAATTATTTAATATGTGTATTTTTTTAAATTTAAATAATTATATTTTATGTGTATTTATTATGTGTATTTTTTATGTGTATTAACAAAATTGACATAATTATTAATAAATATTACTCATTTATATAAAAATTACATTTTTTTCACATGTGCATGAGTTGAATTAATTAAAAACCATCTTAATAATATAATTTTACCTTAAAGTCGAATTTCATTTTTTATTACTATTGACGAAATTCACATAATTATGAACAAACGTTAGACATTTATTTTAATAAATTTTTGGCAAAATTTATGAAAAATTTATTATATTAATAGGTATACATAAATTGATGTAATTTAACATTATAATATTATTATAATTCAATTTCACCTGACAGTCGAATTGCATTTTTTGGGTGTATTGACAAAATTTATTTGATTATATATTATACAAATAATACAAATTTGTTAACTTGATTATATTTTTACAAATGTACATAAATTGATTCAATTTATAATAATAATATTTAAATACAATTACACAAGTAAGTCGGATGCTACACATTTTTATCTGCATAATTTTCCATAAATTATAGTTAGACATCTGCAACGTGTTTTGAATTTCAATTATATTTATTCAACATTAATTTTCATTGCGTTTTCAAACATATGTATTCTTTAATTTTTTTATTTACGAACATCATACCTCATCTGCTTTTAACAAATTGATAATACCTACATAATATGAATAAAACCCTTAGACTTCGCATTTGTATTTTTGTATTCTTTGAAATATTTTTTTTCATCATCTACCTGTAACAAATAATATATAATATAAATAAAAACCTTAGTCTTAGCATTTTTATTTTTGTATTGATCGAAATAATTTTTAATTATTCAAGTCCGAGCTTAATTATGAGACAAAATAAAAATGTGTAATTTGATTCACTATTTTTTAATCAATGTTAAAATTTTTAATTAAAAAAAAAGTCCAAATGAAAAATCAAATTTTCATAGATCATAATATAAATGTGCCTAAAAGTTATATAAAAAAAAGAAAATCATTTTATTAAGTTATTAAAATTAAAGTGAAATCGACCCGAGTTTTTATCTTCTTGTTTTCTCTTCATTTTCTAGAATATTTAATCATATGTTGTAATGGCCAATTTTTTTCATTATATTTCTTCATTAAAAAAAAAGTGAAGGAAAAAAACAACATGTAAAATTAAAAAAAAAAATTTGGTTTATCGTCTGAACTTGGTTTAATTTTGTCAATGTTCTTACATTTTAATGATAATTGATATAGAATAAAAATATTCCGCTTTATTCGGATCATCAACATTATATTGAATAATTGGTATGCTTTTTTGTTAGTTGAAATTTGTTTGAAAATAAATTCTTAAGATAGAAAGTTATGATAAAGTGACTGCCATAATATCAATTATTCTTTGAGTTTGACTTTTAGAATTGTTTTTCATTTAATTCTCCTTTACTGCTTCTATTATTCCAAAATAGCGACTAGCGATTCCAAGGCCTAAATATAAAACATGTATCTATATCCACAAAATAATAATCCTGAAACAGAAAAACAATTTGCCCACAGAGTACACATAGACAAATCATAACCGTGCAATATAAATCGGAGAAATTGTTGTACTTATCTAATATTGCTGTATACGTTGAGGAAAAAACATTACTTGCACTTTTAATGGACGGTTGTTTCTTATAGATATGGTTTATTTACATTAATACTAATTATAATTATATGGACAACTGTCATTGGCATAGGCACACCAGGCAGTGCTCCGGGCCCCTGAGTCCGGGGCTCCAGTTTGTCACTTTTATTTTCATTTTTGTTCATTTAAAATATGTCAGAATTCATAGGAATTTTTTAATAAGCTTTGATATCTTCATTTTAACATTATAATACACATGGGGCGAAACACGTCAAGTGTGACGAGCGGGGATCGCGCCTGTCACTCAGGTCCGTGCAGCTTTTCTGTGTTGTTGAGGGCCAACGTTGGTTGTTGCAGCTATTGTTATTGTAGTTGTTATCTCGCTCGATATTTTAACACGATAAATTACCCTTTTAATATTGATCTTTTAGTAATAACCTATGAAGACTGATTACATTCTTTTAATATAATTTAGTTTTGATAAAATAATACAAAAGGTTTTAAAATCGATTTGACCCGTGTAATTGATTCCGAAAAACTCCCGCAGTCCGCCGCGCGGACTGCGGACCGTGGACTTTATTAAGGTCCCGAAAGTTCTCCAAAGTCCGCCGTACGGGCGAGGTATTTAAACCGCTAATTTTCCTCAGGAAGGGGAAGATGTGAAAGACCCGTGATTGATGACGAAATCAATCGCGTTGGCACTTCGGCGGTTACTTACCTGCATTTCTCAGAATGAGAAATGCCAGGTCATTATTAAAAATTGCCGATCATATAAACCGGATGTCGTTCCGAAAATTATTCTGAAGAGGAACGCAAGTGAAATACCTAATTAGCATTTCCGTTCAACCGCGAATTTCGCCTTTTCAAGTAAGTGTCATGTTCCAAAGCGGAAGAATGCCGCTCGTCACACAAGTGTACCCGCTTAAAAAAATTACTGTCACCGATTTCGGCGTAACTTTGTGAAATTAGTGCTCTATTGGTCTACATTATTTGTGCAAAACGGGGGGAAGCAATATGAACGGATGAAGAAGATCTGTAATTATAAAAATGATCGGTAGAATTTTAATAATCCATGCAAATGATGAGTTCGATCAATTCGTTTTTAAATATTTATTTCAATATGAAAATTCTCGAGATTTCGGCCATTAATTGGGCCCTTTTCAAGATCTGTACAACAAAATTCAATTTTTTCAAAAGAACTTAAAAAAATTTACAATCTCTCCTCAATATCTAATACTTACAAATTATAATGCCGTAATAATTTCCATTAACAAGTCCTCAACTTAATGCGTAACAATCACGCCGTCAATTATTAAAAAGTACGAAGTCATTACAAAATATGACCGAGTCAATTAATAAAAACTACGAAGTCAGTATAAAACATGACCGAGTCGAAGTAAGGACTATGTTACAATGAAGAAGAATAAAAAATCGTAAAATAAAATAAAATAAAAATAAAATTAGGAGATTAAGGAACATAACACATCTAAAAACACGTCAATACGATAAATCCAGGCGTAAAAACAGATAAGTGAGTCAATGAAACTAAACTCGTAATAAACTCCCCAATTTTCCAAAAATAGAATTATATCTCACATTCAAATTCTCCGTGTCCGTCCTATTATTAATACTATTCTTATTCATTTCAATGTAAATCATTTCAGCCGTCAATATTTTATACCAATTCAATACCTGGTGTAAAATTCCAACTTTATCCCATTCAAAATCATGATCACTTTCTAAACGATGTTGGGATATAACATTATGAGAAACCGAAGATGATGAAATATTTCTATGATGTTCATTTAACCTCGTCTTTAATTTCCTTTTCATTTGTCCAATATAAACCGCGGGACAATCTCTACATTTTACTTTATAAACCAAATTCATATTATCCCCTCTATGAATAAGATCCTTGCCCCTTTTAATAATACCTCTATTCAATTGATTTTTCATAGAATGCACTAAATTAAAATTATATATCCTACATACTCTACCCAATTTTTCAGAAAGACCCTCAACATAAGGAAAAAAAATGACAGACCCAGTAATCGATTTAACTTTATCTTTGCCAAAACCACTACTCAAATTATGATGAATCCTCTTTTTAATGTGACGTTCAATAAAATCAAGAGGAAAATTATTCTCCAACAAAACCCCTTTAATATAGGCTAAATTCTCATCAGGAAATCTCCTACTTGCAATCCTTGTAGCCCTATCTACTAAATGACAAATGAGGCCAATTTCCTGACACTTCGGATGCTTTGAATTAAAATCAATAAATCTACCTGAAGACGTAGGTTTCCTGAACCAATTAAAAACTAATCTCTCTTGCACTCTAATAATCGTCGTATCTAAAAAATTAATTCTCCCATTTTCCTCAGTTTCATATGTGAACTACAATCTGTCATGATAACTATTAAAACAATCCAACATCTTATCCAATCCAGTCCTAGGAACAATCGCTAATATATCATCTACATAACGTTTATAAAACACCAAGTCAAACCCCAACTCTTTAAGACAATACTCCTCAAGGTCAGTCATAACCAAATCTGCTTAATTCGGTGTAATAAGGGAACCCATTGCTGTACCATATACTTGGTCGAAAAACTGTTTATTAAATTTAAAACTCGTCGATTTCATTAAAATTTTTATACCATTCAAAAAATCCTCCAAAGGAATGTTAATGCTACTCTCTATCTTTTGTTCTTTTATTCTTAGTTCTTTTGTAAAAATTGAATTTTGTTATACAGATCTTGAAAAGGACCCAATCAATGGCCGAAAGCTCGAGAATTTTTATATTCAAATAAATATTTAAAAACCAATTGATCGGACTCATCATTTACATGGATTATTAAAATTTTACCGATCATTTTTATAACTACGAAATTCGGCATTTGATGACGGCATGCCTTTTATAAAGATGGCTGATAAAAGAAATGGACGACCACAACATTCGGGTTTTTTCGCCTTCATACGTACGACCCATGGTACAACGGCGGCGAGCCTTTTGAAAAATTGGTTATCTATATTGTTTAAAATAGCGATAGTTAAGAGTCAGGTTGAATTTCTTGTGAATTGTAAGAGATTTGATGTTTACCGAGACATTTGGAAAAATTGAGAATTGGTCATCTTGTATTTCACAGTCGTGATATTAATCGGAGATTTGATAGTTTTGTTTCGACTACTAAAAGGAGGATTTTGAATTAGGAGATGTGATAATATCACACATTTGAAATTTTCGGAAAGGAGTATTCGTGATATTGAAGTGAGTTTGAGGGATTTATTACCGGATTATTTGTGACGTGATTTTTTTTTGTTTCAATATGGTTCATTATAATAGTCGTTATTTGGATTTGAGATGGGGTCATTTGAGACTCAATGAACTATGAATTTACATGGTCCCTGGTAGGAAAAATGAAAAATGTGAATCTTGGAAGGCTGTAACGCTATGTTGATATGTTTTCGAAATTCTGCAAAAATAGGGTTTTGTTCTCTATATTATGACCTAAAAATCTACCAAGTTTCATGAATTTATGTTAACCAGGAAAAAAGTTATGAATTTTCTCGTGAATGAGGCTGAAAACACGTGTTATTTACATTTGAAATTTCAACGGCTGTGGGGCACGTGTTAATATGAACCTACCACCTTCAAATTTTAGAATAATTTTTTAAAATTTATTTTAAAAGTTTTCAAGGGGGGGGGGGAATTCCGACATCGCCAAAATAACGGACACCCATATATATATATATATCAAGGTGGTCGTCAAAATGGCTTTGGTGGAATTTTGACCGTGCCGCCCCCTAAATCGGTTGAAAATAATTAAAAAACATTATCTAATTTTTTTCAGATTTTTATTCCATTATAAACCCGTACCTGTAGAGCTGTCGTTTTTCCCATTTAAATAACATGGGTTTTCGTCTTCAATACGGTATTTATTTTTTTTCAAACACCCTATGCACTGAAAAAAAAGTTTGACATTGTAAATTATAGTCGACGAATATAAGAAGCTAGGAAAAAAATTTTAGACCTCTACGTGAATTCCTTGTATGTCGTCTGTTACATACAAAACGAGAAATAAGTCGAAATAATGAATTTCCTCATGTAAAATATGTTTTTCTTCAATCAGTTAATAGAATATTAGTTTGACGGTTGATAATTGGTAATAATCATTACAAATAAACTTTGCATGGAATATTGACACACTTGCAGTAAACTTTCTAGCCACCTCCCCCCTTCCCCCACTTATAGCCCCCTTAATTAAATAATTAAAAAATCGAAATATTTCCGACTAGGACACTTTAAAATTTTTAGTTTTTCCGTCGATAGGCATAAAAATAAATGAAGGATAAAAAATTTGTTACATAAGCGCAAAAGTTTTAAACCGAGTTGAAGACGAGGGATGCAATCATCATAATGCAATCATAATTTTTTACTGATTTTATTTCTCAAGGTCTCATAATATACTTTTGCTGTATTAATTTAAATATCTTTTTTGTGAGATGCAATAACGATTCTTATTGCTATAAAAATAAAAATTAAGAGAAAACATCGGAATATATGAAAAAGATCATTTTTTCTCTAACGTTTATTTACTGCCAATCTTTAGTAATATCCCTATAGTTCAAAATTTTGTTGAAATCGTATCATATCAGTCACTTTGGTGCAATAGACTACTAGTTGAGTCTACTTATTAGTGAAGCAGACTTAACATTACTTTTATATATGGCGAGACTGGGGCTCAATGATAAAATATGGAATTTAAATATGCAAAATTGTTTTTTGAATAATTTTTTGATAATGATGCAAATAAACGCAATTTCAAACATCAATAAAAAATTATGATTACATCATGATTATTGCACCCCTCGTCTTCAGCTCGGGTTACAACTTTTGCCATTGTGTAACAAATTTTTCATCATCCAATAATTTTTCTGCTTATCAAAGAAAAATTAAAAATATTAATGTGTCCTATTTGAAAATATTTCAATTTCTGAATTATTTAATTAAGGGACCTATAAGTGGGGGAGGGGGGGGGGAGGTGGCAAGAAAGTTTACCGCAAGTGTGTAAATATTTCATGCAAAGTTTATTTATAATGATTATTACCAATTATCAACCGTCCAACTAATATTCTATTAACTGATTGAAGAAAAACATATGTTATATGAGAAAATGCATTATTTCGACTTATTTCTCGTTTTGTATGTAACAGACAACATACAAGGAATTCACGTAGAGGTCCGAAATTTTTTTCATAGCTTCTTATATTCGTCGACTATAATTTACAATGTCAAACTTTTTTTTCAGTGCGTAGGGTGGTTGAAAAAAAATAAATACCGTCTTGAAGACGAAAACCCATGTTATTTAAATGGGAAAAACGACGGCTCTACAGGCATGGGTTAATATTGGAATTAAAATCTGAAAAAAATTAAGTAATGTTTTTTAATTATTCTGAACCGATTTAAATGTCCGAATTTGCTAAAAATTGAGAAATGTGTTAAAATTTTTTTTTTTTCGATCGAAATATTATTCAAGATAAATAACAATTATTTTTTTTCGAAAGAGCAGAAAAAATGGTACAAAAAACCTCTGATGCATAATTTTTATAAACTCAACGTTACAGATCTTGTAAAGCAACGAAAATGGTCGTGACGGAAGAAACGCTGAGTTTTAAGGTCCCTGTATCTAGGCATTCCGTTCATATTTCTTCCCCCTGTTTTGCAAAAATAATGTAGACCAATACAGCACTAATTTTACAAAGTTTCCATGAAATCGGTGACAGTAACTTTTTCGAGCGGGTACACTTGACGTGTTTCGCCCCACATGTAGATCGCAAATTGTTTCCAAATTTGTTATTAAAAATAATTTTCTTTTTTAATATTGCTTTTCATTCGGATTATACGGCTGAGGGTATATTGATTAACAATCAATATATATCTCATCAATGGCCTACGGCCGTGGGCCTAGGTGAGGGCCACGGCAAAGCCATTATTATCAAAAAAATAAATGAACATAACCTAACTTATTCACATAAAGTCCATTTATTAATTGAAGAAGTTATGGCACTTTTTAAAAACCTTGGAGGTTTCCTAAATCTATGTCACTCACAATCTACACACTTTAGTTTTTATGATTTCACTTTGAAACGATTTTTTTTTTCATACCACCGTTTTGCATTTTGCCGTATCAGGAAGTTTTTTTCAACCAGCTGATGGTCAATTCTAAGTCTCTCAAACGTCAAACAATGTTTAACATACAAGTATATCTATATATGTATAAGAAACATGAAACAGCTAATCAAGAAACCTGCTGGGTTTAATGGTGATCAGATAGGGCCTTTGAGAAATTTAAGATGGTGGGTGTTTCGCTGACGACGACAGACAGCGATCAATCAGCTGAGCTCAATATTTCTGTCATATTTATTTGTGTTTATTTGTATTTATTATTTGTTATTATTTATTCATCAACCAATCTCTAAAATAAAACTAAAAAAAAAGTTCTCAACAATAAATAAAACCGCAAGTGTAATCAACCAAGAAACAAAATAAAATTTCCCAAAATAAATAAAGCAACAAATGCAACGAACCAAGAAACAAATGTGTCATCATGGGGTTTCAATAAATTTTTCGTTTCTTTAAGAAAAAAAATTAAATGACAAAAACTGAAAGTTTTCTATATGCAAGAAGTGGATAAATTGATAAAAAGTGAACGTATTTTCTGTAAGCAAGAAGTTAAATCAAAAAATCGAAATTAACAAAAATTTTCAAAGTTTCCAATACTTAAAAAAATTTTCCAGATTATACAGACATGACAAAATTTAGGCACTTCTTTATTTCTGAAAAATTCCCTGAGTGATTAACAAAAATCAATTACATATTTAAAACTCATAATTTATTGTTATTGTACCCACTGATAATTTTTGAAATGTCAATAATGATATATGATAAAATGAAAACTCTTCATTGTAATAATCTTTGTTTTTTTTTTCAATTTTTATCACATTTATTTAGTTATTACAAAATGTTCATTAATTTTTATAACATTTGGTCATCAATTATCAAATCTATAGAAGTATGTTTCCCGTATCCATATCACTCGCTTTCTTCATCTTCAAAACGTGGTTTTTTGGTTTAAAGATTCTTAATAATGTATAATAATTCGTTATGGACATGAACACAAAAAAATTGTATATTGTGTAGAAAGGAGTGAAAACAGCCGATAGGAATGAGTGTAAAGTTTGCAGCCTGAGCAAAGCGAAAGCTGCAATCACATGAATTCCAATCGGCTGTGAGCTCCGTCCCACACACGATACTTTTAGCCTCGAAAATATCGGGAATGAGCAATTTCTGGGCTGTTCAGAGAGACCATGAAGGTTAGGGGCACACATTGTTTTTTCTGGATGTGTCATTTGTTTTTCATTTCTTCCCTATCACTTCTTCCCGGCGGTAAGAAATAAAAGAAATTTTCCACTAACGATTCTCCACTAACTCCACATGCGCTTAAACTTTTGTTACCCACCTGCCTGAAATACGACATTTTTATCTCTCGAAATAGGCCTGAAATTGCTCATTTTCGATGTTTCAGAGGTGAAAAATAATTTTTATAAAATAATATACTCAAATAACAATGTTTATTTCTCGATAAGAGTGGAACTATATAGAATAAACATTTTACAGATGATTAGAATAATAATTCACCATATATTTGAATGTCAGTTTTTTTTTTAGATTTGTGTGACTCAAGGCGTTAGATAATAAATTTTAATTAAAATATTCAGCAGAAATAATTTACACAAATTTTCAAATAAGTTATAAAAATAGTTACTTTTCAATGTCTAAATAAATCTTTTAATTATGAATTCAACATCTCTGGGTACAAATTAGATATTTCAATAATGTAAGTATACGCTTGAAGATTCATTAAAGAAAAAAAAAATTGTCGTAGAATAATTACAGTAAAAAAAAAACAATACATTACTCAGAACTATATAATATTTATTTTACGAATGATGAAAATAATAATTTGCAATATTTGATGCTCTGTTGAATAATTGAAGCGCATCAAGGCATATAATAATCGACTTAAAAAACAATATTTATTAGTTATCATTTTTATTTATTCTCGAGTAAGTAATGAAATTGAATGTTTTTTTTTCAATGTTTAAATGAAACTCTGAATCATTAACTTGATATTTCTGTGTACAAGTAAATTATTTTTAATGATGTGAAAATTCATTTTGGACATAAATTTATTGAAAAAAAAATTTTCATAAAAACATTATCCAACAATGTTTATTATTCGATAAAAGAATAATTAATATATGTAATATATTATAGGTACAAATAATAAGAATTATAACACAGTTCGAAAAAATTAGGGTTTGAAATTTGGATTGGGTTCAAACAATCAAAAAGTGGTTTTATATAGCCCCAATAGTGAATCCTCCAAACAGTTTTTCTCGTTTGCA